>PNEQ01106514.1:0-28745 GCA_003012365.1 Medauroidea extradentata
TACACACACATAAATTGTTGGTTATAGCCATTTACAGTGAGGTCCACCTATACACAATCCTAGTACTTGCATATATTCATTTCGAGGACCACACAGCCTATATACACACACATTAATTGTTGGTTATAGCCATTTACAGTGAGGTCCACCTATACACAATCTTAGTACTCGCATACATTAATTACGAGGACCACACAGCCTATATACACACACATAAATTGTTGGTTATAGCCATTTACAGTGAGGTCCACCTATACACATTCTTAGTACTCGCAAGCATTCATTACGAGGACCACACAGTTTATATACACACACATAAATTGTTGGTTATAGCCATTTACAGTGAGGTCCACCTGTACACAATCTTAGTGCTCGCATACATTAATTACGAGGACCACACAGCCTATATACACACACATAAATTGTTGGTTATAGCCATTTACAGTGAGGTCCACCAACACACATTTTTAGTGCTCGCATACATTCATTATGAGGTCCAGGCAGCATGTTTAATTCAACCTGAAATGTATATTATTATCAATTTAAGTGTGGTCTGCAAACACAGAATCCTATCTGGCTCTAGTTTAAGAAAGTATTGTGCACCTCAAATTTTTGGCTTTTGAGATGAAAAGGAGCACACACGCTTTTTCGAAAAATAACAAATATTTTTCCTGAAGTTTGTAATGTGAGGAGTAAATGTTGGTTCACATTTAAAAAATGTAAGCACAGAACACATCAGTAAAAACTATGCACGACCAGACACATTGTGCAAAATTTGTTCACAATTTTATTCTTACTGTTATGTTTAGCCAATGGCATTTTTTTTGACGAATCTGAAATATTCCTTGCTCAATAAAAGTCAACAAAAGGGAATTGAAACATTTTTGAAGTGGAATCGTTTTTTAAGAAATACAGAAACAAAGTTCCTATAAACTTCACCGCGTAAAAAAAAATTACAGCATATAAACATAATTTTTAGTATTAAATATTCATATCCTAACTTTGTTTTGCTCTCGTTTATTTTTGGAAGTCAAACAATCATGGCTGACATCGATAAACGTCTTTGCTGTGATTGGTTGCTGTCCTATGCGTACGCACAAGAAATGAAAGATTACCATTTCCTATGTCAGCATCTCATTGCACACAACCACTTTATCTGTGTTGTGAAACGGTAGGTTAGAATACATAGAGGTTAATTCTCGTGCGAACGACTTATGTTCTATGCTTACTGTTATGTTATCAATATTGTGAAATCACCTTAGAAATGTGCTTTCGTGGACTTGTCAAAAGTGCATAAATCTCGTAAGATATCTACACGCTCTTCGCTTAAAAAACAATTTTACAAATACGTACATACAACTTACAATGTTTACTTTTAATACTCATTCCGTGAAGTTGCGATATCGTGAAGGCTTCTTAAAAAATTTTTTTCCTCCTTCAATGATCAGTTTATTTTATGAGGGGGGTGGGGGGTCGTATACTCCTTCGTCCCCTGCCGTTGTCATTCTAGTTTTTCTCAAGGATCTCTCGTTTCCCTCACCCTTGCATTTCACCTTCCTCACATCCATATCTATTCACCACTTCATGGCCCTCAAGACCTTGGCTGATAAAGAGCCGTCCACGCCTTTCAACAGATGCCTCGCGTGGACACTTGTCTGTTACATTACACTACTCAGATCAATTCGGCTGTATATTGCCATAAGTCGCGCATCAAGAATTGGTGAGGGAAGGCAGGGGTCCGTTGGCTCTACCTGATGGTTTACCAGATTGTTTTATTTTTAACATAACTATGTAATCGTTTTGCATTCTCTGCTCTCATTTAGTATTTAAAAACTAATTATTGTAAAATTGTAGAAATGATCCGGATCATTGCAGTGGATGACGAGCAATCTGACTAGGTGGCAACAGCGTCCCCTTCCGTCAGTAGGTGACATTTCTCTCACATGAATCACAGAATTTTCAACTGTATGGTGAAAAGGAATGTTTTTTTTTCCTGGTGGTTAGATTAATATGCATGAGTAACTCACTTCCTTTTTAGAGAACTATTACTGACGTATTTTCAATATCTACAAAATGCCGACATACAATTTATTTCGGCTTCCTTAAGTCTTTCTAGCAAAGATTTATTGACTTTAATACAAATATAACGATCGCTTTAATCCTACGGAATTACCTTGCATACGATTTACATCTGTTCGATTTTCTTTAAAGTTGGACGACATAAAACGATAGCATCATCACTTAATACATCAAAGGGGCGAGTCACCGGCAAGAAGACTGTACGCCAGTTCAATGATTTGCTTTTAGAGGCTAAGATGAGGCGTGATATGCGTGTTGTCTCGTCCTTACCGCCCTCACTTCTAGGCCTCGAACACGCAAAATATGTTCAACCAGGCGACAAACTTACAAGGAATGTCGCACGTGTTTAAGGAACTCTTTTACTATTATGGACTTGGACATTTATTATATATATGTATAAACACATATCATCTGTGACTGGCTTCGGAGTGAAAATATATGATTAGCCACCCTTTCCTCAAACATATTTTCATGTTTTGTACACGCCCATAGTCTGGTGTGTGGTTTGCTTGGCGTACATTCCTCCTCGGGGATGCATACCAGCGGAATGCTCGCTCCTTCCCCCTCCCAGAAAAGAACAGATATAATTGTGTTTGGTTTACTGTAAGGAGGGCACAACTTGGGTAACTCGAATAGGGATAAGACTTTGTATATACGTGTGTCAAATAAAGAGATTGCTGATTATAGACGACGTATTAATAAAAAACAGAACATACTACTATGCAAATATGTCTTCACCGGCGCACAGTGGAGTATTTTCACGCAAAAGTTGTATATAACCATTTCTTGACTGTAACTGTTATTTTACTACTTATTAAACTTTAATTAGTATGCTACATTTTCAGCTCATTGTTTAAGGAGATAAAATTAAATATTTATTTCCCATTACATTAATTTACTTTTTGTTGCAAACTAGCATCATTGCACTGCAACATATTTCACATATTTCTTTTACATAATGACAAATTTTCATTTTTATTATTTCATTTAATTTTTTAAAACTATTATTACCTAGCAAGCTTGTTTCTTGAATAAATTGGCCTGCTCCCTTAAAATTTTAGTTGTTTAAAAAATAAAATAGCTAGACATTAAAAGTACATTCATTTCAGCTCATAAACAAAAATAAATTAACTGATATAAGTAAGACAATAGTTAATTAATACATTTCTGTATACAAAATGAAAACTTTACTGCGTTGTAATAAAGTTTTAGAGTTGAAAATATTATTGCAACATATTAGATATTCGTTTTATAACACCACAATTAAATTCAACATCAAGATCTACCAAAATCTTGTTCTCGTCCTTCTCTTTTCTGCTTCCCCGCAACTTTGATCAATTGTCATATTCTTAGTAGGCCTAATTCTACTTACGGTGTTTCAGTTAGCAGATATATTATTTTCATACATATTACTGACATTTTTAATAGTTAGATTTCTCAATGCTGATTCCCAAGGAATTGGAAGTTTGCTATAGTGAAACAGTTACCCAAAAATTCTAAGGCCTCCGAATTATATCAATATCGGCCAATCAGCACGTTACCGGCACTCTCTAAGGCACTAGAGGTTTTGGTCCACAAACAAATTTATAGTTATGTGAATAATCACAATATTTCCGATACTTTTCAGTCCGGTCCGAGTGAGACACAGCACTTGTACCGTATTAGCTAATATAGTAGATGATATAAGAATGGCCAAAGATAAACAATATTCCACTATACCCCTGATGTACAAATTCTTTGTTTTAAAGCCGCAATATTTGTTTAGAGTATAAATCAAATATGTTTGTTTGAAGAACCAATTTAATGTATGTGTTCTTTAACCTTTCTGTCCTATTTTTTTGCGTTAAATGCTGTTCGAAACAGTGATAGAAAAAATGGATAATATTTTTTTTCTAACTCTGTTTACAAATTGCATTTACCAAGTATTGCAAATTTAGGGCAGAAATGTTAAAGAACCTATACATTAAATTGGTTCTTCAAACAAACATCTTATGTTTGTACTCTAAAACAAATATTACGGCTTTAAAACAAAGAATTTGTACATCAGGGGTATAGTGGAATCTCAACTCTGCATTTATTTCTCTAAAGCTTTTAACTCCGTCAGTCATATCTTGATTCATAAGCTGAATTCTCTTTTTCGAATCTCTAGAAACGCCATTGCACGGACCCAGTCGTACCTTCAAGGCCGGCGGCAATTTGTTATGGTCGACGGAAAATAATCTTCATGGAGGACAGTCAACTATGGAGTGCCGCAAGGGTCGGTTCTCGGCCCCTTGTTATTCTCTATATTCATTAACGACATACCAGTATCACTGAATAAAATGTAGTTATCACTTGTACGCTGATGATCTACAACTTTACTTGTCAGCCCAGTTCAGTAAAGTCGAGGAATTTGTGATCGTCTCAATAATGACCGTAAGTCTACTGCGTGTTGGTCCGTAAATAATCAATTATGCCTTAATCCTGTAAAAACACTGCGTATACGTATAGCGTCTCACAGGACTATCAATGAAAACCGAAAAATAACATTACCTACAATTATGCATGCAGGTTCGGCGATACCACTTGTTCAAGAATTATCAGTAGCGATCTTACATGGTCAAGACAGGTAGCGAAAATATGTAAGTCTCCAAATATCCATCTTACATATGCTCAACAAAAACAAATGCTTCTTACCACATTCTGCTAAAATAACACTCGTTCACGCATTACTATTTCCCATCCCTGATTACTGTGACATGGTGCTCGTAGATATTGGTGAGAAGTTAACGAAAAAGTTGCAACGTATACAAAATGCTTGTGCACGTTTTATTTTTTGTCTAAAGTCCCGTGATCACGTCTCAGAATTCGCTGACTAACTTAACTGGCTACGTCTTAGCGAGACACGCTTACTTCACAGCTAAGTTCTTACGTACAAGAACATGTTTTCACCAGATTTAAGTCGTAAATAACTAGTATTCCGGTTAAAAATCCTGGGGGAAAATCATAATTTCGGAACACGCTCCAAATTATCGCCTAAGTTGTCCTTTCCTGATCATAAATTACGCTCTTTCTCAAAGTCTTTCACTGTCTCTGTTTAACGGGCATGCAACTCTCTGCCTGTCCAAGTGCGAAGTTTCTCAAGTCTAGTAGTTTCTTGATTTTATTGTTATTATAAATTATAGTACTTTATAACATTGTAGTATCCTAAGGATATTTACATGTTAATGTCAACTTTTACACCTTAACTATGTTTATATATCACTTTTCTTTTTAATTTTGTGTAGTCCTGCACAGGTGTAAATTATATTGCAGTTCTTTCATATTTCATTCTCGCACCTGTATTCTATATAACGGCAGGCTCATCATAGCAATATTAAGCGATGTCTTTTCTGAATTATTTTTGTACTATCTTACTGAATGTTACATTTTTCAAACAATGTATTTGGTTTACTTCTCAATAATTTCGTATGGTGTATCATTACATAATACTATTTTCATATTGTCATTGTTTTATTAATGTAGTGTCTTATGTGTTATTGTAATCTGCCATTTTATATGAAATATTATTACTATTTATTTACCCTTTTTTATATTTGTAAGATATTGTGTTCTGTATTTGTATTATAATGGTTAAGTATAAGAGAAGGCTAAATACCTTAGACTCGCCAATTTAAATAAAGGCTTTAAATAGATGGATACATATTATTATCCTCGCATTAATGCATATTCAATTTTGCTACTAAACAAAAACAGGTAAAGAACTGAAATACATAGGACCATTTTTATTTATAAATTGTTTCAGTAAAAACTAGGTACTTAAAAATATATCTTACAGTATTAACATTTTGCTGATAAGTTTTCAGCGCGAGGCTAGTTGGAACCTCAGGGGTACCTCACAGGTGCGAGTAGGCATGGACGTAACTACAGTAGTTCGTCATTGTCTGCCACAGTATAGGGTTGAGGGGACAACACAACACCCAGTACTCTACCAGGGGTGGTATCTGTTCATTTTGCTCCCTTGTTGAGAATCGAACCCGGGAACCTTGACCTACTAGTCTGCTCAAACTACGGAGCAAAGCTGTCGGACAAAATATTATCACAATTTTATATATATATATAAATTTTTAATGAACTTTACAATCAATTTTTTTATGTTTCTTCATCTGTTAACTCTACCATATCCTCATCCTTATCAACCTTACTGTGCATTTCTTCCTCTTCCTATAACTTTTATCATATTTTACATTATTGTTCCGCACAAATCTTAATAGTTAACGTACTAAGAGCTGCGATGAGGGCCAGTGCTACCACATAAGCGAACTAGACCACCTCCTAGGGCACTAAGAAGCCAGGGGCGGTAGGATGGTCGACAACACGTCTAATCCTTTACATTTCGACAGTATAAAATCAATGAAAATAGTATTTTATTTTATAGAATTTCGTACCTGACTATTAATTTAGGCTAAATGTGTTTATTTTGTGCGTGTTCAATCACTCATTACTTCACATATTACGTAATGAACACGTCATTAGTGGTAAATATTACTGCAGTAGGCTTATGCTACAATGTTATACAACATAAATAACACTTTTTTGCGGTATGCTAAACAAAAATCACACAATAGCCCAGAAGTATTCTTTGCTGTATAAATTTATGCATTGTATATGAACCTAACATCCGTAATGAAATACAAAATAGTATTGATTATACAATATATTAAATTTGGATAAAGAATCGACATTTTCCATGCAAAATCTGAGAAACAATATTACACTAACCCGACAGATTATTGAACTCACTTAAGTTTTCCATCATCCCAGAGAGTAACCATTATACCATCGTGGCCGACACTTGGTGTGGTTCTATTGTAAAGTAAATATACGGGTATTAAGTAATTAAATATAGTAATGGTTTGCGCCAGTAGAAAAGGTTTATTTAATGTATTATTGCATATTACAGTGCTCGGATATTGCTCTGATATTGTGCGATATAACAATGTGCGTAACACTAAACTTTCATAAAACCTCCGACTCGAATACATTTGAAATATAACATTTGTTACATGTTATGATTGACTACATACGTATAAGCAAACGAACCACCGTAACAGACTTAAAAATAGTTTTTTATTGACCAAGCGTAGTCTGGCATTCCGCCGGAGTGCGACAGCAGTCAGTTAGCTTGCCAAGGCTCCGTGTGTACTATGGCTTGTGACGTCACTGCACGTTTCCGCGGGCGTTTTAAAAGCGCGAACTTTAAGTAGCTGTAGTTACCTCAAATTGACTTCAAATTTAAATTTCAACGCACGTCGATTTCTTTTTATATGCACGTAGTGTGGATGTTCTCATTGAAATTCACTTGAGGGGTCCATTCTGAACTTTTTGTTTACCATGTACAGCACTACATTGTAAATAATCGTTTAACTTTCGCATTTATACCGATTTGTGCAACTAATCCAGAAGATTCCTCTTCATGGTTCGGGAATGAAGAAGTTTTTTTCTCTGTCAACAGACTTATATGCAGTTTTATTCGTCTGACTTTCATGCGACACAGAATATTGCTTTAAGATTTTCCTTCTCTTCAGTTCTCTTTGTAAGTCTTTTTCCAAGTCTTCGGAAACGAAGTGATCCGAACTATGGATTTGTCACTTATAAGTAAACGTCCATTTTATCAAATCACTGGGTTGTCAGAAAATCTATAAAAACTTAATGCACTGTCACAGCATCCAGAAACGTTTCTGCAGTTCGAAATCGCAAAAGCGGGCATTCTTTATTCTCGACAAAAGGGAGAGGTATTATGTCTGACGCCTATGTCTGCCTGAGTGTTTGTCAGTGGCTTCGTAGCTCCGAAATAGCAGGACCTATTTCAATGTTTTTATTTTTTAAAAATTAAATTCTAGTTTCACTGGGATGTTTTTAGCTGTTTTCGATGAAAATCTGTCCAGCTGTTTAATAGTTATGAACTCTTTTCCGAATTAGAATCAGAATGGCGTTGACATAAAGTAGAATATTTATTATGTGTTTGTAATTTATTCAGTTGACTTAAATTTTGGTACACATTTTAAATAAATGTTTCTGTAATGATATGGTAACCAGGAACGGCAACCAAATACTTAGTACGTTTTGTAATCATAGCAAAAATATATAATGAAACCCGGGCACATACAACAATCCCTTAGAAAGTATAAAATATAATTTCATATTAAATTTGACCCTTAAATTCTTAAATGTGTTGGGGTAGCGCTAAGTATAAAATAGGTTGTTAAGAGGGCGTGGTGTATTAATAAGCGCTGAATTTTCCAATTGAGATCTGCAAGTTTTTGAAAACTGCAAAACAACAATCCTTGATAATGACATAATCCAACTTAATGAGCAACCATTTATTGAAATAATGCATTTGTTAAGCGTGGTCTCTTGCTCCTCGATTAAATGTACGAGATTTCGGCGTCAGAGATTATTCTTCAGATCTACATTAACCAATAAATGTTTTCCTCAGAAAGTTGGAAAAAACTATTGGATAACGGTTTTTTTTTATTTTTGCAAATTGTCTTCGAGAAACCTACAATTCTGAACTGATGCTTTTAGAGCTGAATTATATACCATGCACTCTTAAAACTGGCGAAATCGAAAAGAATATAACAAAACAACAATACTAAATCAACAAAAATGGCGTATCGCTCCCAAAATTAAATTTAAAAAAAATAATTTGGTCTTTTCTTTTGGCAATGCAACATATGTACACACTATATACGTAAGTTTTGCTGCTGTTACTTATTTTGTTTCAAGTTTTCTTATTTAAACTACTTATTCCAGTTACTTAGAGATTCCCCGACACGTTTTACGGTCAACAACAATTTGAAACTATAAATTTTTACTTGGATATTTTTATGAAATAGGTATTTTTTTTAATGTTTTGTTTAAATTTTTGGTTTATAGTCAAATCCACGGCCATGACTTCACATGGATTCACAGCAATAATAAACTCGCAACTTTTCCTGTTTGTACGAATCCACTGTCCTCTCTACACAAGAAGGCTATTGTCAATACGAACAAAAATTTAATAACCACTAGTTCACAACAAATTAGCAGTGTTATGATCACGGTTCGAAACTTGCAAGGAATTGCACGCAGACTTAGACTTGGGAGGGCCACAGTGACGTCACGCGCGACCCTAAAGTACTGTTACTCACAGCAGCCGGGTCACCCAAACCTTCTTCTCTACTAGTCTTGGGTTCGATTATTGTTGCTCCATGTTGTAAGGCTGCCCGTCAGTCTCAGTATTGGATTATTCGATTTTCTCCGTTTTGAAATTCTGAGAAGATAAAGTCGTAAATTTGCTATTATAGCTCGAACTATATTTACCTTGCGCTGCAGAACAAGCTTCACAGTTCAACTTTTAACCAATATTTATGTCGCAATCAATCCGCCAATTTTTTTTTTTATTTTCTTAATTTTCTGGACTGATTCCGGCCTAAAAATACAGAATATGTTTAAAGTCAAACTTCGATGCTTGTACTGCAGCGCAAGGTCAATATAACTCACGCTATGATAGCAAAATTTACATTTTAGGCCTACTTCTCAGAATTTAATAAAAGTGATAAATGAAATTATCTAGTTTGGCGACTGATGTGTGGAGCCTTAATACTCTTATGAACATGTTCCCGTATTTCATTATAGTTGTTAGCTGACCAACTACGTTTTTAGGAACATGTAAGAAATTTTTGAAACTTCGGCTACCAAATTCTATTTTATTAAATATGGTCGGCCTAATTTAATAAAAGGTATTTATGAATTGATATGTAAATGGCAAGCAAATTAAACTGTAACCAACTGTTTGCTTCTTATAGGTAATAATAAAGGCCTACACCGCAAGTTGAACAATTTATATGTTAAAATCACAGTAATGCGTATAATCAATTACTTTGTTTAAATTGAATTATTTTTCGACCTTTCGCTTCATTTCAGCTCAAGTCAAAATAAACACAGTAATGATACATTTCATTGGCGAGAGGCAGGTCACTTCGGCTCTCGCGATCCCCGGCGAGCACAAAGAAAGCCTTAATAACATAAACTTTATATTGTGATTAGTTTAAAGCATCGTTTTTAACACATCGCTTACTTCATCAAAAATTTCATTTAAAAACGAAATAAAATTTTTGGCAACTACACGAGAAAAAATTATTCTTCAGTTTTAATATGACCAGTACCAAAATATCACGGAAAATGAAAATTGTTTTCCGATAAAGCATGATACACTATCGTAAACACAGTTCAAAATTACAAATTATAAATGAATTCATGACTTTCAAAATTTACTCAAAACATTTTTAGGAATTTCATTTCATTCTAACTATAAATAATTACCTGCGTATAAAACGTACATAGTACATACACACTTATAATACTAATTGTCTCGTCATTATTTGAATAACTTCCAAATAAATATATGAGCAACAACATAAAGAGAACGGATGCAGCTAGCAGCATACTTATTTTACAGCGCTTATGACTGCCACTACACCACCGGGAGAATATCATGGGTTCTAATGAGCTGCAACATGACGTCTCGAGTGTCATCTTTCGACAGATACCAATATCGTGGTTTTTAAAATTCTTTTCGCGTTTGCGTTAAAACCCCCACTGTGCGGCGTTAGGGGTCTAAGACAAATTTAAGTTATTGAAGCAACTCGGCTACGCTTACAGATTCTTCATGTTTCGTCCATCCTGTCCAAAAGTAATGAATAACTCTTGCTACATTGTGTTTCTACTGCAAACGAACCGTAAGTCCTATTATTACGCATATAAGATCGACTCCTTCAGTCGGATGTATTTTCCATCATATTTATATTGTATACCTCATTTATAAACTCTTTTAAATGCGCTACTTTCATGTTGGAAAAGAGTTTAAATGCTTCCCTGTTATATTAACAAATACAAGGCTGCGGTGAAGAAAACCATGGTAATAGTAAAGAGCTGGTGTCAAAATTTGGCATAAAACCAAGTATATTATGTTACCTCACAACTTTGAGAAGTGACTAAGATTTTACAACACCAATAACAAAAATAGACATTACTTGGGGGAAGGGGCCACTGATACCCCAAAACCGAAACCATTAAATTTTGTTATATATAGACACACAATTTAAATAGTAGCATATGCATCAGCAACAGTGTGAAAACTTGCAATGCCAATTTCGGACCGAAAAAATTTGCTACCACATTCCTTCGCGCGTTATAATAACAGGTTTATAAAACCGAAGTAAAATATAGTAGGTATACAGCGACCATGGTATTAGGAAGAGATGTACAGCGACAGCAAGAGGATGAGTCAGTGCCAGACCTTTTCCCTGCTAAGAAGTTTCAAGGCCACAGGAAGGCCTAACTGTTCACAGTAATCCCAGCGTTTACAAGGAACTCCTCCCCCCTCTCCTTATTCATCATCCCGCGCCCTGTGCTGGCCACGAGCGTACCAGGAATGCAGGAGAGGGGGAAGGGCCAGACTTCAACCCGTCTGACTGAAGTTCTCTAGTGAAACTTCTGTTCTTATAAGAACAGTGCGGAACATAACTTTTATTTACAAAATAACAAGATAGATATTGTCAAAAAAAGCCAGAAAAACGTCTAAAGAAATGTTAAATTACTAAAGTGATAAACACACAAGAAAACTATATGAATTTTCAAACTCTATTTTTATATTCTTCCCCCGTCCACAATAGAAACATGTTAAAATCAGAAATCTGAATTTTCTTAGAGAAAAAACCTTACGCCAAAAAGTTTCACATAGCAAAACAACTTGAACAAGAATTTAATTTTATAGTAGACATGGGCAGTATTAAATTTAATTTCGTCTATATTCACGGCGCAGTTAAGGTGTTATCACCTTTTCTTTCGCTGTACCGTAAACATATAAATATTACGTAAGTCTTACTGGATAAATTACATTTCCCACAATAATTTCTTACAAAGCAATAAATCAAGTACAAGACCGTTTTATGTCAAAAATTGTACCCATTAATTTTAATAACAATTATAATTATATTTAGTAATGATAATACTTAGATTTAATGCTGATTTTATAAAATTATAACAAGGTTGGGTCATGTCGCACATTGATTATTGACATTTGCTAAAGAATGTCATTACTGAACTATCATCATACCCATGCTAGAAATGAAAGATACGATACGAAGTATTAACAGTGATAATGTAAAATAATAAACTTGATAAAAGGTAACAATATGTAAGAACATTGTGAACTGTCTAGATAAAGGAAAAAAAAAAATAATGGCTTAGTTAATATTGCACACTGTTTACGTCTGACACAAAGATAAAAGTGTGTATTTAACTAATGTAGTTACTGAATACTGAACTTCAATACAAGATCGCTAAATAGTTGTTATATTAAAACCTTGTAAGATATTTTTGGAGTTACCCAAGGTGAAAAAGAAATTAATAATTAACATAGGAATGTACTAATATTATGTTGAAAAAAAATTTATAAATAATTTTGATATTAATGGAACAAATACACATAAATGTCATTGCGGCTAAATTAATTAATTTGTAGTAAATTATGATTATGTGTAAAATGTTATATCACGTTAAAACTGTGAACTGGTAAGTTACTATCTCTATTTCAGCTGTGAAACTAAGCGACTCTTGACTTTTTTGTCGAATATGTTTGAGATCTGTATATCTCTCAGTTCTTGTGGGAGCCTGTTCCAGAGGTGCGAGGCGGTCACAGAAAATGATTCAGAAAATAGTTTGGTTTTATTTTGAGGGATCTAGAAAGTATTACCATTTTTGAGCTGGTGTTAATATTATGTAAGGAATGCATGTAAGAGAAGCGAATACGTAAATAACTAGGAGTAGTATTGCGCTGGGTTTTATTCAGCAGAGTTGAAGAGTGTGGATTACGCCCTTGCGAGAGTTTCAGCCAATTTGTTTTATTAAAGAAAACACTGACATGGTCTCTAGGCTTGAGGTTATAGACCACGCGGATACATGTGTTTTCCAAGCGCTGTAGATAAAGCTTTAAATTTTAAATGTTGTGATGTTACTGCAGACCATGTAACAGAAATAAAAAATAGGTAAAATTAAAGCCTGGATAAAATTGTTTTACTTTTGTGGGAAAAAAAAAATGTCTTAAGGCGCTTAATTGCGTAACAAGCAAAATTGACCTTCTTACAGATGGACGATACGTGATACTTCCAGGTGAGAGTTTAATTAAATATGGTACCCAGATTTTTTACTGTGTGTGTGAGATTTGCTGCCGTACCAGCAAACACAACATGAGGGGGAGTGACCTTATTAGTTTTTGACAGTAACTCGGGGAAGCCAAACATTATACATAGGATATTTTGATGGTTAATATTAAGTCCATTTTCTAGTGCCCAAACAGATGCAGCACGTATATCATGGTTCATGTACTAGTACGAAGTGTTAATGTTATATGCATGTCCCGACACGTAACATTGTACACCATCTGCATACGTGTGGATCTCCTACGCACAAAGTTTCTGGGTAGGTCATTTATAAAAATGGGAAATAGTAGTGGTCCAAGAATTGAACCTTGAAGTACGCCTGAGTTTACTTGTAGCCAGCTAAAACTAGTGCGGTCTACAACAACACACGGATTACGCATCGTTAAATAGGAGCCATCTTGCATTGGTTATGAGAAAAGTTATACAGTGATTGTAATTTCGCTGTTGGAATTTCATGATCTACTGAATCGAACGCTTTGATAAAATGAAGCAGAGTGAGTAAAATTCATTTCCTGTTATCCATTGCCCGTCTTAAATAGTTGGTACATGTAAGAGCACGTTTGTAGTGCTGTGAAGAGGCCTAAAGCCGGAATAATAATTGAGAAAATCGTAAACAGAAATTAAATTCGAAATTTGTGTATGAACGAGATACTCTTAGGCTGTAGAAGTAGACAGCAAAATGCTTATGGGGCGAAAGTCAGCCGCAGTTTTAGTAGCACTTGTCTTTGCAACGGGACGAATTTGAGCTAGTTTCTAGGAAGAAGGGAAAGTATTCTGAGCAAGCGATGCATTAAATATGTGGGCGAGAGTTGGGAATATGGCGGGTAGTATTAGGTCAATAATATTGATTGATATTTTGTCACATCCTTCGGCTCCTGATTTGATACGCTTTGCTGCGTGGAAAGTGTCAGTAAATGTCACCGGGTTAAAGAAAACTGACTGCTATCATCATTGCTCTCTACCAGACGTGCGAGACACTTTATTTTTAAAATGGTATCTACATTATTACAAGCGCTGATGAAGTATTAATTTCCTCGGGTGGTACAATACGCTTGTATTCAGAGCTTTTACTGGATATTTGGTCCGTACTGCGGAGTTTTTTTTCTCCACATTTTACAACTACTTTCCTGTTCCGTGGAATGGAAATATCGCAGTTTTGTATTATGTATTTGCTGGGTGCACTTGTTGCGAAGAAATTTGTACTCTTTGTAAACGTCATCGGCATCGTTTACGCAGGATTTTAGGTGACTTATGTCATATATTTGGCCAGAGTGCCATAAGCTGCTGTATGTGGGGCGTCATCCACAGAGTTAGAGGGCGCGTAATACGCTTTGTGACTACCGGCGCGTGCACATTAGGCAGAGAAATAATAATCTCATTCAGTATCTCAACTGTATCATATATAAGAGACTGAGAATCGACTTGGTGCCTATCCAAATTCATTGCATCCATAAGTTGTGCCTGCGGATTTAGGCGTTTGAGATCTCTATATGTGATTAATTAAGGACTAAATGTAGGAGCACGCATAAAATAAGAGACATGGATAAGATCATGGTGAGATAGTCCTGGGGCAGAAATCTGACCATGTGAAACCACTTTCCCTGGCTTAGATGTGACGGTAAAGTCGAGCCACGTTTCAGTTTTAGGGCTAAAATTATTTGGCTCCAAGTGTGTTAAAATCTCCCTTAATTATTACATTCTCAAATTGTGATGTATTGGTTGACAGTGCCAACTCAATTTCGTCAACGTTTTTTTATTCCAGGTGGTTTGTAGATAACTCCTAACAGTAAGTTTATATTATTGGCAATGGCACTGAGGAATAGAAACTCAAGGCGAGCCGCATATTCACTTAGTGAAGAGGCTATTCTTTCAACTTTAGCATCGCTTCGTACAATTACAGATACTCCACCGCCCCTCTTTTTGGTACGATCATTTCTAAATAGTATTTACCCAAATGAATGTACGAGGGTGTCTGAACGGGACAGGACGCGCCATGTTTCAGAAAAAACAACAGCATGGAACTCAAGGGTTGAGAAAATTTAATGAAATTCATTATGTGACTAAATAATGACTGTGCATTTACATGCGCGGTATGAAAGGCTCGTGAGTGTTTACAAAGTTGTTGTAGGTGCTTGCTGACGCTAACAGGTGTCGTCCACAATGGTGTGAGATTTGGAGGGGATGGTACGAACATGTCAGTCACTAATGTTGCAGATGTCCTTGAAACAGGCTGGCGCGGTTAGCGAGAGATCTCTAACGGGACTACCCATATTCACAGATATTTTCAATGCAGGAAAGTCCCCAAGTACACGTTACTAACACAACTGCAAAAGAGATTGAAAATACATGCGGTACAGTATAAGAAACATAGTTACCAGAGCTACAATACGTAACACGTGAGTGACAGAGAATTGGCCTAAAAATAACTTGCCAGAGCATGTGAGTGGTAATACAAATTAATTGATACCAACAAGTGAAATCGGTGTGTACATAATTAACAGATAATAATTACGCTCGTGATAATTTACGAGTAAGGAGAAAAGAAAGGAACAAAATATTATTTCCTTAGCAAAAATGATTGTGTAATGCTTTATATTTCAGTTTGACTGATATTAGTTTATTCATTTACGGTTTGCTTAGTCACGTAGGCCTACAGTTTAGCCAAATGCCGATTGCCTACGTGTAACATTTTGCATTTTTTCACATAAACATGAAAAATATTTAATAAGTTAATGTAGCAAAATATTTAGGAAATATATCTAATATTATATTTACGCGACCATACGTACATTTTCACACCAAATTTTACATGACATTTTTATTATAGAAATACACAAATATTTTATGTATATTTTTCACCGGACTTGACTTGTTAGGACGTTAATTTCGGCTGCTGGTCATTCCACTGATTGGCTTCTAAATATGTGAACTATTTTATGTTCAAAACAGAGATAAGAGTGCCATGAACAGTGACTCTCATATTACTTATTGATAAGGTATATTGGTTATTCAAACATTTATTATAACATATCTAAACCCGCGCAGTCTTTTACTGTACATATACGGCCAAACAGAGTGTTGTGAATTTTTGGTTACGCACATTTTTCTTTTTAAAGAGTAGTCAAGCCATTCACGAACATTGTGTAGCTTCTGTATTTTATGTTTTAAGAGATTATTCATTGTCTATATAAACAGACCCGGGGAATAGCTGAAATAGAATAGAAGCAATTGATCACAAGCTTTAAGTTATACACTTATAAGCAGATCTACTGACTTTGGTGAAAACAATGTTGCATGAACGTGCTTCAATGCCTTATGTGCAGTGATACGATGTTTTAACTCTCAGCGTCTTGGTGTTATACTGCAGATCACAGGCTGGTGGTATGGCACATTGCCTCTGCGTGAATACAGTCTGCCAAAAACCACGAAGCAGAAGTGTACGTGGGCTCGTAAAGCAATAAAACAATCTGGTTAAAAAATTATTTTCGATAAAGATCATTAGCTGTCCTTATAATTAATATAACGTTTTAATTTTTGTAGACATTTATGTCAACTATACCTTATTTGCGAAATGTCTATTATTAATGTTAAAATTTGCTTATTAGTCCACAGTTGTTAACGTTTTATATATATTCATTAATTTTAAGAATTGTGAGCAGCAAGTAATTTGGCGAACATTATATGTACTGTTGTGGGTCGTCTTCGTACTGATGGTACGTTAAATAACTTAGAACGGGAAGATCCGGATCCGATTTATGGAAAATTAAATCGGTCCTAATAAAGATCCCTGTGACACTCGCACTCATATCAACATAGCCTACGAGAACTTCATCCCCTCACTGGTATCTATTTTTATTGTTTGAGAACGATAATGTAAATAATTTCTCAACATTTTCATAGCATTTAGTGCTAAAACTATGCTGCTTTACAAACAAACTTTCGTGATTTATGGTCTCTAAGTCTCTCCTGAAGTCTAACAAAGTTAAATGTTAATTGCGACCTATCCTTAGCCATATATAGTATTATCTGTTACGTCAAGAAGTGGCAATGTTATCACTGTGATGAGGACGAAAACCAGACTGCACAGTCAACTGGAAAATGTGTATATTCACAGTAAATTTTCCAGTGATTTTCCAGCAATTACAGTTGTTGAAACTGATCCAGTGGGTATGTCGAAATATACAGACTGCAACTGTGAAACAACTCGCTGATTAAATCAAGAAAGTTTTACTAGTTGGAACAGTAACGGATCGTTATTTATTGTAGGCCTACAAAAAACCGTAATTTTACATTGAATGCAATTCTACTTTATCTAAATTATGATATAATCTCAAGGAACCAATGCACCAAAATTAAAATACTAAGAAAAACACGCCGGTATCAGCCTCACGACAGCACGTCACTCAAACACAACTAACCACAAGTCAACAGTGAACATATGGCTGTAAAAACAGTTGCCTTTAAATTATCTTCTTATTTCTGTTTACCGGTGACGTTTGTTACTTTTGTTCATCGTGTTATTAATAATACACTGTTTGTTAGTAAACTGTGAATATAGCAAAGCCTCTTAACTGCAGGGTCAGCAACAGAGCGAAACTGTATATTACTAAAGCTCAACTATCACAATAACCGAACAAGAAAAATACTTATTTATATGTAGACCTACTGTAAATATAACTGTATATTTAAGTATAATTTGTCATAGTACGTAAATCACTTTGAAACATAAGGAGGCAAAAATTGTTGGTACGTCTGCTTTAGAAATTGTAGTACAATATTTATTTCATCTAGATAAGATCACTTGCAAATTATGACATGACATATTAGTACATATTTAAACTGTAATATTCAAATTACAGATTGAATAGTTGAATTTGTACTGATTTAATTGTGGAATACACATACCACTACCTACCTTAATAAGTTATTTTTTCACTTTTTATCATTCAACATTGACAAATAACAAATTCTCCCGAGAAAAACCTAGAAACTTATTCAAACTGAGAAAATACCTCTGGTTCCACCAATTATAATTTCGTAATACAAATCATTCACAACTAAGTCGCTTGATAATTACTTGTTAATGGTTTTACCAAGCAGTTTAGAGGTTACAGAATGTTGTACTAAGAGTCCTTTAGTTATGCTGGGAGATTAACTAACGCGATCGATTTTATTTTAGCTAGTTGAAATGTTTCATATTACACTGAGCAGTTTATTCTGTATTTTTGTCAGTTTTTCATGGTACACAGTATTGTGTACACATATGTGTCATATTTATACCAATCTCGTTTGTTCCGGACACGTGTACTTACCGAATGAATAACTTTATATGCTTTACACTGATATAAGGTTTGAAAGGGAGAAGCATGTTAATTAAGATATCTTTGTAGCCTAATTTGTTTTCGTTTTTAGTCGATAGCCGTGAAATTTTTCTGCAATGTACGAAATATTTACTGCTTTTATCTGGGTGGTGTAGGATTGGCTGTAATGTGTATTTGTTCGGTTGATTTGGCTTTGAAGTGGGAAAAAATACACGCCAGATTGTTTATGACTAACTTAGCTCGACGGATAATATATTTTACAATTACACTGTGTTTTATAACTACCTAATAAAGTAGGCATCCTGTTCAGTGTTTCTGTACAATTTTATGGCCCCACCCCTTTGATTGACTGTTAACATAATTCCATGTGATCCAAGGATTATCTTTGTTTTTGTACCACTTAAAGGGGTACATGTGTGAAATATGCGAATTACCGGTATTTACAACCTGCATTTCTCGTCAGTACTCATACATTTGACAGTTGGTTGTACCAAATTAATTAAAAGTTTTTTTTAGCTGCTAGAAGAACAGATTAAGGCTTATTTGTTTATAACTACGTCTGGAAAATATGTTTGGTACATAAGCAGGAGTTACGTAACCATAACCAACATCAACAAGGTTGTGGTGTGCGGAGAAGTAAGTCATGTTACTCTACGCGTGTTACCTGGGCTTCATTTCTTTTGTACGTGGTGTTAATGTAGTCAGGTAAGATATTACTTAATTAATACATTACATTAAATTATCAGATGGAAGTACTTTGCGTCAGTCGCTGCTATTTTCAGTGGATATATATTTTAATGTCCTTAGCAAACAATATTTCCGTACGATATCAGCGAGTTTTCTCAATAAGGTTCGAAATGTTCACGCTCCCGATACGACAATTCTGAAGGTTTGTACATCACTGATTCTGCTATTCGGTCACTCGTGAACATCAACCCATAACTGTTGCCAGACTGTTGTGAACATGCATGACGACACCTCTGCCGCTTTTGCCACATATGACGTCTGTTCTCATGAATTTGTATTCTATTGTTCCAACTACTGCCTGTCATAACCATGTAGGCATATTATAATTGCGACCGCAGTTATCACTGGTTGTGCCCGATGTAAATCAGATTTCATACCATAATACTACTTATACCATCCGATTACACTATTGAATTTAAGATACTATAATTCCTAGAAGGTCTGTTTTGTTATGTCTAGTCGGTTCATGGACAGTTATAGTTACGCATCCTACTGCAGAGTAAGCTCAATTAGAATATTTGTTGTACAACACTCGATGACCAAACTAATAATCTGATGTACAAAGGGATTCTTTAATTAAAGTAAATACCAGCAACTGTGAGTTATACATGTGGGAAAAGCAGCGGATGGACTGCCAGTGGAAAATATGAATAACTGGAACTGGAGAATTTTCCCATACGCTTATAACGTGGATGCTTCTTTAGAGCTAGTAACATGACCGGATTATCGCAATGTGGCAGCTGTCAATTAGTGAAGAATGGCTCAAACTATGCCTCCACAGTAAAAATAATATTATTTATCCTAGTCGTCCTCTTCATTACAAAACTAAATGAATTCCTTCTATTAGAATTAAATACACTTTGAATTGAATTTTTAGATTATTTAAACTTATTACATTAATTATACATGAAAACTTAAGGTTATTTGGTTTCGCTCATTATATTGCATTATTTAAATTTTCGCTGTTTTGAAATTTTGACAAGAAAAGTATTAAACATGTTACTAACCCGCACTTTTTACTATATTTTCTTTACAATACAGGTATCACAACGCATTATTATGCCGTAATTAAGTCTAGCAATTTTTATGTACGTATGTATAATTTGTATAAATATGAACTTCATTCACAAAAAAATTAATTTAACGGGTTTACACAAAATGTTTTAATGCGGTAATGTAAATGTTGGTTCACACTGCATTGGGCTTGCTAAATATACTTCAATAAAAGTAATTTTTGAAAGCTATATTACAAAATTCAGATAAAAATTCTGAATGCTCGTTGCAGCACCTGTAAAAATTAAAGTAACTTTTGTGAAATACAATGTCAGCAATTATCAAATTAAGTGGAGAAAATACTTGTTTCAACAACTCAAAGTGATTATGTTGTTAATGAGAAGGTATCGTTATGAAATCTCTGAACTTTGCAATTGGCTTTCTAAATGTGTATTTTGCACAAGGGATAGTGAACTGAACATGCTTAAATAAGTTTGTACTATTATGTTTATGTAGTGACACTTTTGTTGGAAGTACAGATTTGCTGATTAATTGGTTTGTAACTCCAAACTCATTAGTTTTACGAGAGAAATAAATCACTAACCATTGTCACAGGGTAAGTAAAGAATCGGAAGCGAAAATGGAAAACATTTTTCATAGTTCTTACCGTACAAGCTCTGGGTGCGGACAGAGACGTGTAATTTGGTAAATTGCTTTATACAACCTCTTGTATTCCTATATATATATATATATATATATATATATATATATATATATATATATATATATATCGTAAAAGGTTACTATCGTAGCTTAATATTTATACATGGTAAATTTGACAACTCGAAGCTGATATGTGTGAATGACTAATGCTATCAGAATTGAATTACGGATTCTTATTCATTGTTGTTTATTTAGTTGCTCTCGGGTGCACAGGAAAGTAAACAAAACCACGTGAATTTTGATGCATTAATTTTTATAGCTGTTTGTATTTTCCGTGATCCTGTAATTTGTTTCAATCTTAATCAAATATTAAGAAACTGTAAATGTGATGTTATTTACGTGTCACTTTACATGCGGTATTTGAAATTATGAATACTAAATTTCAGTATAATAAAGCAGCCCCGTGAAGTAAAACGCTCCGGAACACTGATGACCTAAAGAGTAATAGAGTTCGCTAAATATTACGCCATGTCGATCTGCTAGACTTGTCAAAATACGACATGTTTTCAACACAAAAAAAAATGAACCATTAAAACAATAACAGCAGCAAGTAATCAGTATTGACCAATAATTATGCATGCAATTATAATATACAATGTAGAACAGTTATTAAAAAGTTTTAACTCATGTCCGGTTTGGTTATATCTAACTAAAACAGTGAATAAAATTTTTGAAGTATATAACATACTTTGTGTGGTACTATTCCTTGAAAATTTTGCTATTGTATTAACACACATTTAAATTTATGATGTGTACATTAAAATTTACGATTGACATAGCTTATCTACGGTAAAGGTGAAGTTACGTACGAAATTATATTGGTTTCATAACGATGTTGTTATAAACATATCTGTTCATAAACTTGACTCGGATTTTCTGAAGTTATTTCACTATACCATTGCGCGGCTGAAATTGTTACATTATGTGAAGTTATACATGTTTCGTGTGAAACATCTTCTAAATATCAGATGATATTAAATAATAAGTTAATGTTTGTATGTGGAAATGAATTTAGTTGTAAAACAAACAAATTTAAGAAAAGTTTCGTTGAGTAGAAGAGTAAAAAATAATTTCGGATACTGTATTTTTTACTATAGTCAGTGGCGGGCCCGTGTCCACCCAAAATTTTTATGTGAATTTTTTATTTTTATTTGATTTTTAACTAAATCGTTTTTTCTAATTGGTGATTAAAACGGTATATTATTACTGATATACTGGACAGTTGGACAGGTTATCATGTAAGACAATGAATCACCATAATTAATTTTTATTGTGTAGGTGTAATATAACTACCTCCCCCTTTTCCCACGTGTGTTGAATTTTATCTGTCACTGTCAGTCATATGTAAAAATAAAATATTTTTGTAAACCAATAAACGTATTTAAAACCAATATTGTATTCCGAATATCATGGTGTTTTTCGTAGTTACACATAAAGAGACGTACAGGGGCGGACGCAAGGGGGGGGGGGAATTGGGGGGACAGATCCCCCCCCGCCGAAGTTACGAATGTAAATTAGATTCTTAAAAATATAACAATACCTTAAAACGGTAAATTCACATTTTTGGTTTGGAAACACCTTAAATAGCACCATATTGCGCCTTACAATCCAAAATTTTCTGAGGATGGATCCCCGTACCCCTCGCATTTCCTAGAATCGCCCCTGACTATAGTTCTTCAGAATGTGAGCTGCTTAAATTAATAGAATCAGTCGTACTTATTTTTACATTTATGTATATTGCACGTAATTGTTTAGCAATACCTATAATTATGTATTATTTCTGATTCACATTTTATCTCTCAAATGTGTATTCACTAGTAAAATTGTAACTTAATAGGAAATAAAACCATATATATATATATTTGTTTGCGGACATAATATTTTACAATTTAAGGTAAATATTAATTCTAAAATAGTTTACCATATTAACAACAAAAATGTTTGTTATTCTATGGCATTTTTCTTGTGAATTTTCATAATGACCGTAACTACGAAATACATGCAGTAAAACCTTGTTAAGACGTTTGTGTTGGGACAAGCAAAAATAATGCTTATTAACCAGAAAAACTTCTTAAAACGATTAAATTACACATGTAAATATAGACAAGTGAAAAATTATTATACTTATTAAGCAGAAAGCTTCTTAAATGGGAACCTTCTTAAGAGGGTTTTACTGTATTAATAAAATTAATTAGTTTTCCTTGAATTAATTGTTTCTAATACATTTATTTTCGGATGGTTTCAAATGTAATCTTAGTTAAGCATTTCAGTTCTGGACCATACTAGTTTCAAAAGTAAATTTACTAAACACCAGTTATTACTATAAGACAATCTGAAAAAAAAATTGTTCTTAATTTTAAATCCCCATTGTAACATTTATTTCTATTCTTGTCATTCACGCACACTAGTCTCTACAGCAAAACATAACAATTATTATTACTATTTAATTGTTGGCTATATGACAAATTGTAAACATTGTTCCAACTGTGTCTGTATGGTTAAAAAACGAGCTTCTGACGTACAATCATATATATGTTTGTTATATCCTGTGACATAACTTTGAAAACACTGCAATGGGCTTTAAATTACAAAAACATCACTTTAATTCATTCAGTTGCTATATTTTCAGAGTATTACAGTGGTTTTCATGCGCAAAAAATATAATCAGTTTCATCTGTTCACTTACATGATTTATAAATTAACACAATGGGCTTCATAAACACGAAACACATAAGATTAATATATCTAGTGTTGCGACTTTCAAAATAATCTATAGATACATAATATCCCTGTATTCAGTTGACTGTTTATCAAAATATCACAATGGGCTTCGTAG
Source organism: Medauroidea extradentata (assembly GCA_003012365.1). Lineage (NCBI taxonomy): Eukaryota > Metazoa > Arthropoda > Insecta > Phasmatodea > Phasmatidae > Medauroidea > Medauroidea extradentata. The sequence continues at coordinate 23,946 of PNEQ01106514.1, forward strand.
ACACAAAAACACTTGAGTTTAATATATACAGGTATTCAAATGTCAAAATATTACAATAGGCTTCATATGGACAGGAACACATCGGTATAACCTATTTTGCTACTCAAGCACTACAAATAATACAATATACTTTATACGCACTAAAACACAACAGTTTCATGTACTCAGTCATATAGTTTTCGTAATAACTGAACAGGCTTAATACGCACAAAAATGCATCGGTATAACCGATCCAGTTACTCATGAATTAAAAATTATACAACATCCTTCATATACACAAAAACACGTCAGCTTTATCGATCCAGTTAATCCATTTTCAAGCTAATGTTATTGGCTTCATACACACTAAAACACGTAAATTTCATACATTCAGTTACATGGTTTTAGTAATAATACAACAGGCTCCATGTGTATAAAACCAATCACTTTCATATATTAAGTTACGTAATTTACATCATACAGTAGGCATCATATGCAAAAAATTAGACGAGAATCCAAATTTCATTTAATTTACATCATTAAAATTGTCTTCACATGTATAAAATCGGATAAGATTCCACATTTTATGTAAGTACTTTTCAAAACAATACAGATTTTGCTAGAAATTCTTGGCACGTTTTCCATAGAATAACATGCTTCATAAACTATAAAAATAACTTTTATAATTAAAATTATGACATTGCACTAATTATTTTGTTATCCAGGATAGGTTATAAATTTCGTCTAATACAATAACTAAACGAATCTTTTCAATTTAGTTAAACTAGGTTTGAAGAAGATGTTGGTTGCAGCAAGGCACGTCACTTGGAACTAGTGTACTTGGCAACTGCCTTAGTTCCCTTACTGACGACGTGCTTGGACAGTTCTCCGGGCAGAATGAGCCTGAGTGATGTCTGTATCTTGCGGCTGGTGATGGTGCAGCGCTTGATGTAGTGTGCATGACTGCTGGATTTGGCCGCGATGCGCTTGAAAATGTTCACGAAGTTGTTAATGGTTTTAGACTATGTACCAATGGCTGGGTAAATCTGCTTCAGAACTATGCCTAGCTTTTATTCCTCTCACACTTCATCTTGATTCCAATAGATACTTCTAATTCTTCTTAAAAGAATTTTTTACACACCACTTTACATCGGTCCAACACCGGTCATTCAATTTTTCTCCATACATATGTAGAAAACTAATTGTTTCATTTTTTTTTGGGAACTTTATGTAAATGTATATGGCCTTTGAAGTGTGTTCTTACTGTAGCAAGTTCTACACTCGACCAGGCTCTGCATTTAACAGTTAGTTTTTTTGTTTTGTCAGAGTTATTTTTCTTACAACTTGCTAAGGAAGTTTCTTTTTTTCTTTTGAAATTTTGAGTTTTCTTCGCAACTACACTAGCGTTATCATGGGAGCATGCTTTAGTCCTAGTACCATTAGAAATGGTAGGATTTTCAACGCAAACATTTTGCTTGAAGATGTTGGCATCCTCCTCTGCAACATCATCCTCTGGTTCATCATCGTCATCCGTAAGACACTCATCACTATCAACCGTTGTCTCATCCAGATTTTTGTTTTTCATGGAACTGAGTTTCCCTCTGTCCATGTTAATAAGTAGTTTACTTACTTTTGCAAGTTCTACAGTATCATCTTGCAGTCGATAATACTGCCTATGTACTCTCACATCATGTCCCATAAATGATGCGACCGCATCCAACTCATGTTCTCTGAGATTTAATAACTGAGCCATTGTGGCTACGTGTTTCCTTAAACGTGTTGACGTAATATGGCAAGGATTTTGAATTCCACTTGCAATAGCCATTTTCTTTAAAACGACATGTGCTCTAAAATGACCAGAATCGTGTTTAATCGATGGAAAGAGGTACCTATTGTCAGAATTCACTCCACATTCAGACCTCTTCCGTACAAGTAGTTCTAAGGTAGCAGATAGGTCTGCAGTTAATAATATGGGAACTTTTCTCCCTTTTTTCCCTCGGATCTCTACACGTTTCAGTGTTTGAGTCAACACCTGTTCTGATTTTGATAAGATTTGGAAAGTGTCAGAGTTAATGTCTACCGATGCTGCTTGATAATAGTCATTTAATAGCATTAACTGAACCTCTCCAACGCGTCTTCGGTTTAGTGTTAGAGTCCGACATAGTGCTATTTGGATTAATTTTTCATAAGTTTCATAGTTCGGCTTTAGCAAGAGTTCTTTTGTGGTTTCTGTATCCTCCGCAATGAGAAACTTATTTAATTTAGCAATGTCTTTCGCTACTGGCAATCGTTTAGGTGAATTCCATTTACGTTCTTCCAGACTACGATGCGCTTTCACGGAAACGTCGTTCGTCCATCTCATGTCCATCAGCTCTAAGAAATTAGTGATGTTGCTGGATTCTTGGGAAAGGATGTTGTCTTCCAAGCATATTCCCTTTAATATATAAGCGCACTTCTTAATGGACTGACCAAGTTTTAAAGCAAGAGAAGGACTACTAAATGTATTCTCCTCTTCATTAAAACCTGCAACTAATTGTACACCTTCTTTCATTGTTTGATACATGCTTGGTGTGATGATATCAGCCATTTTATTTATTTCTGGGTTCACTTCTTTTACTTTTAAGAGGAATCTGCCAAGTTCTCTACACTTGTCCGAAATCATACGATGGTGTCTTTGCTCGAAGCCTAACTTTTCGTAAAGACTTTGTCCAAATGATAGAATTAAGCTATCTCCTGCAATAGTTCGGAATAATATGTTAGTACTGAAATTTTGATTAGTTTTTTTTTGTCGTGGGTAGCAAAAGCGCACTTTTGCTTGCACTGTTTTGTTGATACCGGGTTTTTTGGTACTACCTTTCGCTTTGCACTGAGTTTGGTGCCTAGCCAACTGTTTCCTTGCATAAAATGCAGAACAGTATTCGCAAGGTAAATATTTAGACGGTGTAGTTGGTATACCTGGTCTTCTTTTAGGGAGAATAACCCCAGAACCAGTTCTCATTACAGTTAGGTTATGTTGGTAATTACCACGTTCTCTGAGAGCTGCAATTTTTTGCGCTCTTTCTGTACTCGACTTTGGTAGAGCTAGAAATTGCGCAACTTCAAATTCCTCCGAATGCTTGCGCGCAAAATGTCTCGGTAACTTCAACTGCATTGTTTTGCAAAAAACACAAAAATAAGGTTTGTCCCACACACGTTTCCCACCGGTGTTGGATTAAGTCATTGTCACCACACCATCATTTGTGTTGGTTAATGAATGTGGCGTGTCTGATACACATGTAAGAACATTACCATTATTTTCCACATTTGCTATATTTTCTACGGTCCCATCTTGATGACCTTGAATATCCCCATTGCTTGAAATATTTGTCTGCATTAAATTTTGAGTTACGAGCTGGTCTTCGTTTTCCGACGCTAAAGTATCAAATGATGACGGCGAAGAGTCACGCGCGTGCTCAGTATTGGAATTTGTAGGCATGTGTTCATCGCTTGTTTCAGATAAGCTACTAAACAAACTTCCCCTTGGTCGCGAAGAATTTCTGAAGGAAATTGGTGCTTCATGTACATCAGCACATGCTGTGACCAATTCTCCCGCATCCAAATGTTCAAAATCGTAAACACTAGCATTTAATGAGATCGTGTGAGCCGAATTTTCTTTCTGTTTCTCAGGTAACTTGATAGATGTTGTTGTATCAAAATCAAGTTCCTTGGAATAAACACAGTTTAGACCATCACTTATTGCTGTCCCCACACTTCTTAGCGTTTCACAGCTCTCAGATAAATCTGTAATGATGGTATTCAAGACTTCTGATATACTTGAATCTTTTTCTATTCTACCACAATTTTTTTTCAGCGACGTTTGACAAACATCACTTAAACTGTTGTCGAGATTCGCGGATTGTTTAGCAATTTTCTGACTTTCTTTTAAGCTGAGAGTTTGTGAAGTAACATTGTTGGCGAAGTCAGAATCACTTGATGCAAATGTTGACATTTTTTTCTCAGAACATGAAATATCTTGTTTGCTAGTAATTAGAGTCAATGCCTGCAAATCATATTTTATTCCTGCATACTTTACTACTGACCCACTACTACTGCTATTAGAATTTGAGCTCAAAACCTTATTACTATTTTTAGTTTCATCCGAGATGAAATTTTGTTGATTTAGTGGAGAAATATCAATAAGATTTTCTTTGCCACTAAACTGATCTACATAATTTTCAACAGCGATATCTTCAAAACTAACAAAATCTAGTTTTTTAGTTTCTTCACCTATACATACATTATTATCAACGTTACCACAATCTGATGAAAGTTTCTGTCCCTCCGATGATTTACTGGACGAGTTGCTGCTTGCAGTCTCTATCGTGTTGCTAAGCACCTGTTTACTCCCCAATGTGTCTGGTAGCACCTGCTTTTCTGCACCTGACAAGATGTTATTTTTCTTGGAAAGCAAATTCTTGAAACCTAAGAAAAAAAAAATTTGTTTTAGAAAAAGTGTTTCAAAATTTATGGACACGTACCTAGAAGATAGCACTCGAAAAAAAAAGTACAAAAATTAATTTCAATATACTTGAATTATGCATATGTTTTAGTGTCATCACAAATTTACAGTTCTGTTATTTGTTAAATACAGGAAAACATGACGCATGCTCGCAGCGTCTTGAGCTGTGAAGCCGCCGCCTCATCCTGCCCGTTTCATATTCCCGCACCCATTGTTAATCCTTTCTACCCTTATTACTCCCGCACACGTCAGTGCACTCTAACCTGACTCCAAATATTTAATATAAAGCCTACCTAACCCATCCTTAGTTATCCTTCGTTCAT
>PNEQ01106514.1:28845-48169 GCA_003012365.1 Medauroidea extradentata
GAGTTCGAAGAGCAGTTCGTCTACTGTCACTGAAAGGTTCAACTGCGGTAGATTTCTCTACCCTCCACACCACTGCAAGCTACAGCTCCAGGCCCGGAAGACCAGCGACCGCCGGATCCCTTCCAGAAGCGCCCATCACGACCGTGAAAGCCTTCTACGCCAGCTGTCCAAGCTTCGCCAACCAAGAGCCGCTTTCCAAAGCGTCATCACCTGAATCAACGACTCTCCCCACGGAAGCTAGTGCTCTTCGGTTCTCTCCTACACTCCCTTCAGGCTTTCTAGGCACAGGGTGTTTCAGCTACCATTGTTGGCGTATGCCAATAAACAACACAGCATATCATTCCTTTCTTTTCTTCACGCATCGTACCCTTCCATTGTTGAGAAAACCCATCCGCCTGCAAGACACCTGGGACCCCTGCATCCCATACGATCGCACCGAGAGTTTGAAATCGGGTCGTCTTAATCTACGACTGGGAGGAGGCGTAAGCCGCGCGCCTTCCTGACTTTATACATTACACCCTCTGGAGGTAGCACGACTACACTGTGCTCTTTCCGAGTGGTGTCGGGTTTTCTTTGACTTGACTGGGAGAGGTGAAAAGGCATATGGACGTGCTGAGGCGCACTTCTAGCGCTCCTCGACAAGTCCGCCTGCCCAGCGCCAACAATAGAGCCGCCGCATTAAGGCTTTTCATGCCACAAAGAGCGATCCTACGGGATTCCAGTTTCCAGCAAGCTGCTAGCCGTAGCATCCTATCTTCTTCTGAACTACAGTCAGGCTATGCCTAAGAGGTCAGGTAGGAAGTTGAGGGCCCGACAGGAGTTTGCCAGGTTGGTACAGAAGGCACTGGAGGTTAGGGATCCGGAGACAGGAGTGTATTGGATCCAGAGGGAGGTTTCCGCCGCTGTTCGACGAGGCACACCCCTCAACGGCCACGCCATTGTCCGGCTGGCGCTACAGTCCCCTGGTGGATCAGCCTTTCTTAGCACCCCCTCCTCGACACCCGTTTCCGTCTCCACCCCATCCTCGCCTTGTGAACCCACATCCGACGCAACTCCTCACCCAGGAACTTCCGTGCTATCCTGTCCGGGGCATCAGCACCCCATTGTTGCCACTTCTTTCCTTCCACCTTCGGATACACCTACTGTGGAAGAACAACCTCCAGTGCAGCGCTAGTTTCCCTCGCTGTAATAGCCTTTACTGGGTGGGGAGAGTCCGACGAGGAAGACGGCGGTCGACGCTTCGGGAGTGCATCCTGGGAGCGGAGCACGCCGCCATCTAGCCATCGCGCCCTCGCCGACAGACTACTCACGCCGAGAGGTTTCGGCTTACCGCCGTGACCTACACCGCCCAAAACCTCGCCCCCACCCACGACAAACATCTTTAGTATAAACCTTGTAAATACGAATTTCTCGTGTAACAATTTGTTCCCCAACCCATTGGGAGGATATGAGAAATCGAACGTTAATTTTCGAACTAAGTAATTTGTTTTAAGACAGTGCTATATTAAGTCCTGTCGTGAAAATGAGTCAGGATGGTAAGTACGATATTTGTGTGGGGTAGGGGGATAAACAGGATGAAATTAATTTCAGAGACTTTATCGTTCTGCCCATACATGGTAATTTAAAACTGATTAATACCAACTGCATATATTTAGGTCCCTAAGTTTGTATTAAAGATGTTTCACTGTAATTTCATAATATTTTTCCATTCACATAACACCACGTAATTTACAACCATCATAAATATGATCATCACAAAATTTATAGAACATTCGTTTTATTCTTTTTTTGTGAAAAAGATAATTCAAACATTAGCTTCCAGTGCCCGTCGCTGTCTGGTTGTGAAATATTGGTATTGGTGCACAGCAGAAATGCCGCAATGGCATCGATGAGTGATTTAAATAATACATCAGTAGTGTCTGCAAGGGTTTTAAGATAAGAAGCATTTTAATGAAAGAAGTTATACTTGTGCGGCTGTTAAAGAAAGAGACCTTCCTTTAAGGAGGCATTGATATGTAGTGTCCAAGTACCGAGTACCTACGCACAGTTACCAAAGGTTTGTAAATGGCAAGCAATTTTGTGCAAGATGAGTCAATCATATCAATTATGAAGAAGACTACCTCGTATTAAGGGCATCGCCTACCACGCACTTAAAATGCGTTGCAACGTGTGCGTAAATACGTTTTTTAAAACTATTCCACATGTGCCAAATGTGTCAATGGACGAAAAGAAAATACACTCCAAACGATGACTGAAGAGTCGTTTCAAAGCATCACGTCGATTAGAAAAATCATTTCGGAGCCTCTGAAAAATGGCTAAAAACAGCTGTTTCAACCTGTTATATCTTAAAACTACTCACGGGATTCGTGCGAAACTACTCTAGGAGCATGTAATGGTCTTTGCTTAAAATTTTCCCCCAATAAAAAGACGGGGTCACCGTTGAAAGTGTCAGTCGCAGGCGAGTGATCTACTATACCACTGCACGCCGTTACAGTGTCTTGCGGTAGAGGCGATACCGCGCCAGATGAGCCGGCCAACATCGCCTTTGGCGTCGTGCCTCACACAAACACATGGCCAGTAGGAAATTAATGTTGTATGCAAGGCAATAAGTACCAACTCACTTTACCTAGCGATTACAAATCTCACGTTTTTGTAGTGCATGACACTTCGCACGTTTCATTTCTTCGGAAATTTTCCACCTTAAAAATTTAAATGCTTGAAATTTGGCCCCCATTTCTTGTGTTTGCAAGTTGACCGATGACTTACTTTAGGCACTATTCTTGTCAGAAACGTACTGGATAAAACAACACTACCTTACAGAGCGTAGGAACGTATATTTTGAGATGGGGTTAGGTCTGATAAAATAGAGCTGATATTAATGTGCAGCATGAAAGGTATTGGTGGGCGTGTTCAAGTACGAAGAATAATTACAGTAACTGTTCCGAGCATGTGTAACATAGAAACAACTGTCACCAATTATGTTTGCACATCGCTTGAAGAATTTACTGGCGTAAGTACATTTTTCTTGACCCCACAACATGTAGATTTTCGAATAATTCGATAAAGAAGAGCTACACCAGATGTTGCGTAGCTAATTATCTGATTTTAGAACTAAGAACCTTTCCATACACGAGAAATAGTATTAACCAGATACGGTAGTGTTGATGGCAGTAATTTAGATTGCGAAAATACTATTTCAGTTGACGAAAGAGCAATAACGGCAGTACTGGTGAAATTTTTGTTTTCAGTTGTGAAGTTGTACCGAAGAAACCGAGTTCACCCATTGGCCTGCGTAATCTGATCAAATAAAAATTAACAATAATGTTTGTTTGGTTACATTTTGCTTTTTATAAAATAAGGACCCGCAACTGTAATAAAAACAATGAATATTGTTTGCACATGGGACATTTCCAATAAGATGAAAGCTAAATCTTAAATTACATTCAAGTTCAATTATTGGATTGATTTATCATTTTGTGGATTTGGTCATGTTTCGCTCGATTCTTGTGTGTAACTGGAAGAGAACTTCGTATAGGTCTATTGTTTGTGTATATGAGACAATTTAAAAATAACAATCTGACAGTTTAAATCATATTTTAATTCAGTGTTTTTATTTGTAAACCATTTGGTCTTTTTGTTTCGTTCTATACTTTTTCAACTTTGCTATACTTATTTGGTTTTACTAAGCGTTGTATCTGACGCCTTTAAAGGTCATATATATGAAGCTGTAATAATTTACTGTTGAAGGGATCATTCTGTAAGAAAGTTTTCCAAATTTTGTTTTAAGTTTTATTCTTAGCTATTCAAATTTAATACTTCTGCAGTTATTGTAAAAATCAATATAAAAAGTATCGTCGTATTTGCTGTCATATAAAAACCAAATAATATTTTCATACATAATTACGTAAGTTGTAATTAATTGTCATAATCAATACTATTCAGAACATAAAATATCAATCTTCTAAAATTGGTATATGTGTGTAGTATCGCGCATCGATTCAAGTTACCATATCATTGCAGGACAATCAGATTTAAAAACACGTACATTTAATAAACAAAATACACAACAATAACAAATATTTTATTATGTGTCTGAAATTCTCACACCATTTCGGAAGAGAACTAATAACTTTAAATGAGGTAAACATATTTTCATCAAAATGCAGCCGAGAACCATCACGATTAAACTAAAGCTTTCAATAAAAAAAACAATATAAAAAATAAAATGGTAAAAATCTTGGGAATCGATCTATCATTTTGTGTGCTAAGATATCAAGACAGACCAACAGGCAGACATTGCCGTCAGATTTATAACACCCCTCCTTTTTCGTCACGTATTAAAAGCATAGACTGAGAGACATGGTTTTATTGAAAGTTTGGATTACATATACAGTATTAGTCTTTTGTGGTTTTAATTGCCAAAGCAACTTAAATATTTTTAACATATAGTTACAAGAAGTGACACACAAATTAGTTGGTTTGCAAACATTCATAGCCGTTTCTCTGGATGTAAAACAACTGTTCTAGTATTCGTGGTGTTCGCTCCTCCAAAGCGCAGCGAGCGTAAAGACGGGTTCAACAACGCTGCATGACAATTCTTTAAATTTTATCTGTATTTAATATTTTTGCTTCTGTGCTAACATGGTGAAATAAGAAATTTCGATGCCTGTTTATTTAAGGTTCGACAGTATTGAAAGTATAAAATATTTTTGATGCAGGATCGTGTTTTAGAATACAAATACCACGTTTAAAGGGCCGTCTGACCTCTCGCCTCCCACCAAGGCGATCCGGGTTCGATTCCCGGCGGGGTCGGTCCCCGGATTTTCGCATGTGGGAATCGTGCCGGGCGATGCCGTTAGTCGGCGGGTTTTCTCGGGGATCTGCCGTTTCCCCCGCCCTTTCAATCCGGTACTGCTCCATACTCACCTCATGTCACTCCTCACCAGCGCTAAAGACCTCGATGTTAAGCGCTGACCAAAATCTCTCTTTCTCCACGTTTAAAAATCAGATTATCTAATAGAGTCCCGTTTCTCTAACGTTATAATTGACATAGTTTATTACTTAATCCGAGTTTTAATTAAACATTTGGAAACACTAAAATGTGGGATGTCTGCCAATTAATAAATTTCAGCCTATAGTGTAACTTTCAAGGTTCAGAGTACGGTAAAATTATAGTAGTTTAAAATTACGACAGTAAATAGCCCTACTTATATAAAATATTAATGCAATGACTTAAGAATACTGCTGAGAGATTAATTTTGTAAAATTACATAAAATTATTTAATAATTATGTTTCTAAGTGGTAATTATAAATATCTGAAATTTATTTTAAAAAAATAACTAAAATATTATCAATGACAATTGCAAACTGAGTTATAAAATATGTTACCATTCAAAAGTTAATATTTAGTGTCTGCATGCTATTAACACTTAAAACTTAGTAATGAACTAATAATGAAAAATTTACTGGAGGTATTCAGCAATTATTTGTTTTTTTGATTTACGCATACAAAAATGCTTACATTTTTTGCCTATTTCAACCAAATGTATCCAGTCTTTCAAGTTTGTCACGGGTACAAATTAAGTGTGATTTTGTACGAGCTCGACTTTCGCCAGGAAAATAACGTACTCAAAATTTGTCCTTGGACTAACGCGGCTGCCAGGAAATTTTGGACAATTTTAAATATCTCCAAATTCATTACATCTCAAATACTTGGTTTCTACTCAATAAGACTCTAAAATTCATCTTAACTTCTATATTACCGCAAACAGCAAAACATTTGTTGATGATGTCTTTACTGGTTCATAAATTCGTTACCAGATGTCAGCCACTTTGCGAGAGAGCGCTAATTTACCTGTAGGATTCATATCAGAAATTTCACTAAGATCACGGAAAAAAAACCATGCTGTTAAAGAATTGAATTTATTAGAAAATAAAATTACAACACACACAATGGAAATTTATAAAACTGTAATGCTGTATAACGGTAAATTAGTTTCGCGAGTACGTTCAAGATTAAATAAAAAATAACATGGTGGCCCATTTACAACATCCGACTTCATTCCAAAGACTTTTTAGAATTAATACGCTCGAAAAAATTTTTATTCGCCACAGCCCAATTTTTTTTATATGAACCACTGCAAAGTGCTGTAACTTTATCGAAATATGTTTTTCTTTTAATATAAATCAAATATTGCGTTATTATTAAATAGTTTAACGTAATCTTTTTGGTCGGGTTAGTTGTAACTATTCTAAAACCATCTTCAGTTGAGGGGGGAGCATATTTACATAAATATGAACATAGAACCATGTAAAACTTATTATTTTTTACCTAAAAACTTAACTTCTTGTGTATTTTGGTAAATAATTTGTAGTGTGGTTTATTTTTTATTGTGTAATGATGTAAAAAGGTATTCAACAACTTTCTTAATATTTTCATTCAGTATAGTCGACCTAAACGAGTGCGAAAAATAGTGTGTTATAAATGTTACGCAATGTGTTTTGTGTTGCTAGACCTGTTTTAATTAATTAATTTTATCAATAATCGTAAACAGGAATGCCGGTATCGGGGTAGGACCTATTTGTTAAAGGGAAATCACAAATTAAAATTTTTTTTTTTAATATCTGTGGACATGAAAGCGAAAACTTAATTTTAAATTTAATTTTATTGGGTAAATGGACGAAGAAGTTATCAGTAACACTTTTAGAAGAGGTGGAGTTGTCCTGATACATAGCTAGAAAGAAGAGGTATCAATGGAATGTTTTTTTTTTTTTTTTTTTTTTAATTTTTGGTATTAATTATGTAAAATTGAGTTAATCCCGGGTCAAAACATTTTGCAAATGCCATCTTGTATCGCCATACAGAGATTAATTGATATTTCACTGCTGAGAACTGATTCACGTTTGAATATTTCTAAAAAATGATGGCAATTAGATTACATTTGAATTTAAAAAAAATTCATTTAGGTTATTGCAAACTGGGTGATTGTAAGTGAATGTGCAATGGATGGGTTAGTTGATATAAAAACCAACTATCTGAGTAATTTACATGTTGCATGTTATATACTCGAGTTATTCGTATTTTTTAGTAAGTAAACAAAATTTTCAGAAAATTAACTGATGAGTTTAATAAATTGTCAGAGGGTTTTGTTAAAGGGAAATTTTTTTTACTAATCAACTAGGAGCTGCGACAGTATTAAATTTTTAGCAGTAAAGAAAACGTTATGTTTTTACTTTACACTGTAAACAAACATTGTCATTGCGGCAAAGTTACTTTGCAATGGCTCATTATCAAGCAAACAGTGCGTTGTGGTAGAGAACGTGTTATTTAAAGTGTATTTTAGCATGTCATGAATCACACTTCATATTTATAAAAACTATAACAATTACCAACAATTACGATACTGCTTAAAAATATTTCATTAATTTCACCTATACAGTTTGATAACCTAGGAAATACGAACACCCTAAATAGACACCAAAAGAATGCTTTTATTCAGTTAATACATTGATAATATTATTTACCTCTATATATTAATATGTCAATAATCACACTTTAAAGTAATTAGAAAACTGTAAAAGTCACAAACAATTACGAAATTACATACAAATAACCAAGCGTAAAACGTTTGTCTTATAAAATAGTTGACGTACTTTAAATAAATACAGTTATGTACAGCTAAAAGAACAATACATAATATTACGTATTATCATGACTGGAAACTTTAAGTTCAAAGTTAATAATAAATGTTAAAGTTTGTTTTTACAGACAATTCAGAACACTCAACATTTTTTTTTACATACTTTCCCTTCTTATCTTTATCATCTTGGATTTTCGAATTTAAATTCTTTACACATATGTGAGGTCTAGTCCAAACAAAAAATGGACACTGTTGAAAGGCTGCGTGTTAGCGTGATTTCAATTTCATTTAGAAATATGTTCGTGAGCAGTTAAGATATATTCTAATTTTTGCAGAAAACTCTCCACGAAAATCAGTAAAACGTTTCTCTGCAACAGAAATGTTTTCAAGAAAGTATTTTTCTGGACAAACCAACTCATCCATTAACTGTGAGGCAATACAATTATTTCATTTCATGTCCGATGTACAGAGCCCAATTTTGGATAGACATTATCTAAAGCGATGTGCAAAATATCCATCAACACATCTGAAACATTTATCTTATTGTATGTTCCGACAATACAAAATTTTCAGGTCGTATGACTACGTCTGAAACGTCGTCTTAAAAACACTTGGAGGTTCATTGAGAAATTTTGATGCCATGAGTAGTTCTCTACGAAGTAATAAACTGCACTGTCTGAGATAAACGTTGACTGAGTGACAATATCAAATGCTAAATATAATAAAAATGATTCTTCAGCTATGTCTTCTGTTTTGCTTCATAGAAAAAACGCCACACGAATGGCTATAAAGTGTAATTTCTTAGTCTGTATTTAAACCTATGATGTGTGACGGATACGTGTTCTGGTAACTCATTCCTCTGTTGTGATATACCTACAATTAAGTGATTCGTTTAAGTGCTCAATTAATCTTGAATGTTTATTGCTAATATGAATACCTTTCTGGAAAACTTTTTTTTATTGGCGAGTAGTTTGGTAGTTTTCCTCGCAGACTTTTGTAAAAACGCTCTTCACTGAAACGCGTTCTTCAAAATACTTACAGCAATTCGTATTGAGTAAGTAATTGAAATATTTACAATAAACTGCGTTCAGTAACAGTTACTAATCTACTTGTTAAATCATACAATTTTTGACATCAATGCTATCTGCCCTTTGGCAGTATTTCACCCACTGCTCTGAATAATCTTGGAAAACGGAAACGTTTGTTACTATAATCATTCGCTAGCAGACAAAACGTCCGTGTCACAACTTGTTAAACGTACGAGTTTTTTGTATACTTGCCAGGATTGAGGGATTTACTATGCTCTCAAACCTTTATTTTAAAATTTCAAGTTTCAGACTAATTACATGTTATCACTGTAAAAAATATGAGATCATTGAATGTTTGCTGCAATGAGACTTGATAATAATAATAATAATAATAATATTAGATTATGGACATACACAATTACTTAGTCAATTTTGACTCGATCAAATATCACAAAATAATCTCATATTTTTTCTCAAAGAATTTTAGGAAATTCACACTTCAGTGTTACCACCAACGTTTAATACGCACTATCCTTTTTCCATATCGGTTCGTCTGCAGCAAAATTCCTTGATCTATATAGTTTCATCCATCCCGTGTCGTTAATGTTTACATGATTTATAATCTTCCCGGTTAAGTTACGCGATGTTGTACGTATGAACAAGAAATTATATCGCATGTTTTTCGAAACGTCGATATAATATGTCTGAACATTAAACAGTGGTAATGCCCATAAGTAATTAATACAAATGCCGTAATTTGTAAAGTATTATATGACTCTGTGATATAAATTGTCAGCAAAGTAAACACTTTGTGATGAAATGTGATACATAAAAAAAGTTGACTTACGTGCATGAAGTAAGTTTTTGTCATTCGTTTGTTGACAATTTTTCCTGCATACAATACCAAATTTAGTTGCGTCAGTACAAGTGATTTTGTATCACCATCGTTAGCCATGGCTTGATGTTTGTAACATAATATTAAATTTACTCTAGTTGCACATGAACTAAATATCTTTTTCAAAATTCAATGTTTTTTTTAACCTACCTTTGTATGTTGAGAAAATTTAACAAACGTTCACGCAATATTGTTTGTAGTGTTAGTTTTTTGTTGTTTTTTTTTTAATATACTTGCTGTACTGAGTTTTCTTGGTTGGAAATGGTACTAGTACGTCGGCGCGCTGCACAAATTGAGGCAATTAGAAGTTGCCGAGGTGCACTGTTATGGTGGGTGTTTACTTGTTTACATGAAATGTAATGTATGAGTATTCTTCGCCTTTTTGGTTCAAAACAATAAATGTAAGGACTCAAGTTTGTTGGCGTATTTAATTTTACCAGGCAATATAAGCATATGTTGCAGGTGTTTCGCGTGAAATTCTCGCGATATTATATTGTAATGTTCTCAACTACGCTGAACTATCATTTATTATTAACGTAAGACAATACTATATTGATTTAAGAAAATTAATTTACACATCGGAACTTAGTTCCTAATCTGCCTTTTTATAAAACCATAATAATTTGGGGGTTGAACGTTCTTTTTTATCAACAGTGCCTAGTAACCCTAGTAAGTGCAGAGTCTATTGCAAATAATTATTCCGATTACATCTTACTTACACCTGTCCATTATTTGCTTATAGCAAATAAATACCTAGTGAAAGGAAGAAAAGCCTGTTATTGATAGGCCTACATGATGAGAAATTTCGAAGCTAGTATAATGAGTTATTGCTGCAGTAAAAATTTAATTCTAGCAGGAAACGAAAGACGGAATATTTGTCAACATAAATCACAATTATTTTTATGAAATACAGGGACGGCTGCACATCACACAAAGATTTTTTTATCTTCTTGTGTTATGTACAAATAAAGGGATTATTGTAACGATACCAGAAAAAGATGACGAATACTTATAAAGAAATATGTACAGTCGACTAAAAGAAATATATTTAAACAGTATACCGCCGGGACTAGTCGATCCGAGACACATGAAAACAATGCCTATCAGGAATCCAGACAATTTACATTATTAGAGTCCAGGACAAGCTACGTAATAAGAAGATACGTTAGGTTAATTTATGTATATATATATATATATATATATATATATATATATATATATATATATATATATATATATATATATAAGAAATTAGCTTGCTGAGTGCATGTGTGTTGACAAAATTATCAGCTTCCGTTGGGTGGCTGTGAGCGAGATTTTGCAACGACTTGGTTGGGAATTTAAATTGTTGGTTTGAACAGTCTGCAAATGGATGTGCGAATTTTGCGAATCTCGAAATGTGTCTAGCAATTTTGTAAATTTGTTGGTAGTCTTGGGAATAGGTAATTGCATTTTGTATCATTTGTAGTAATGTAAAGAGTTAATTGTAGAATGTTAAAAACTGTGGATTTATTGTGAATATGTTCTACTAAAATGTCACCAATAGAATTAATGTAAAACTATCTGTCAGCGATGCTGTCAAAGAAGAGTATTTAAATTATGTTTATTTTTCGTGTTACAGATCGATGTGAATAGTTGAACTATGTACATAATATATTCATTTAATGTGTTTGAAATGTTTGACCATCAATCAAGTTGTTAATCATATAATACATGCAGTACATCCCGCGCAAGTTTCAACCCAGAGACAAATTTTGTTACTGTGAGTCATTGAAATAATGGTAAATTTTTGGATATTCACTTTATTGACTAACTCACTGGATAGAAAGAACCTAAAAAAGGGAGTTTATTCTGTGAGTAAATTTTATACTGAGATTATAGATGTTATTAGTCACCGTGGTACTGTAGTTAATTGCATTGGTTTTTACAGTTGTGTACAATTATTTACGACATACTTGTCTAATATTCATTTCCGTACAGCTACACGTTAAAACCTCACATATACCCGTACAGCTACACGTTAAAAACCAACCTAACATTGACACTTTTACCAAAAAATGTTAATATAATGTTTGCTTTTTTATATATTTTAAACACCCGTTGATCACAAATAGGTGCATACATAAATCATTACAAAATATAGAATACATTATGCTTCAGAGAAATAGCCGTTGTATTAACGGTGTAGCAACAGTAAGAGCAGGTACGTTCTTGCCACAACGTGAATTTCGGTAATCGTGCAAAACCAATCTTAGGAGTCTTTAAATTAACACTTATTTCAATATGGGAAAATTTAGTTAAAAGTAACTGGTAGTAAAGTATAAGTGTTTCTAATATAATAATTTCACCCTTCAAGCTTGAATTTGTCCATGTGAAGGGTGCAATAGTACTTTAGAAAAACCTTTAAACGTTTCCATTTTTTTCTCTGTGAAACATAAAGGAAGACCCTAATTAATTAAAAATATCTTACTTTAACTATTCGCTACATGGAATAGAGTTCCTGAAGTGAGCAGAAATTTTATTTTTTTCCTCATATGAAATAATAGATTGATTTTCGCAGGACTTTACAACTAAGCTCTACTACTAAGGTCAAGATACTCATAAGGAAATATTACGGTACATTTGCGATAATCTGTAGACGACTGCGGAAAACTTTTTCATAAATAAAACTTATTCTTTTTATGTCATGTGGGTGCATTGGAACGTCATTACAATTCTATACATTTTCCGTATTAAAAGTGAACGTTACCCCATAGCTGTCCTATTCCATCTCACTTCACTTCCAGCAATAAATGAAAATCGTTTAGTTGGACAACTCGTTTTTGAAAAAGGAGTAAATATTTATAATAAAGGGAATGTTAAAAGTATGCAGATCAGTCCATAACAATTAAACATTCTAATGAATTTATTACTTCCCATCATATTTCCAGGCCAAAATGTCTAAGAGCATTTGAAGTGTGGAAAAAATTGTTTCAAAATACATATATAAATCCTAAACAGGCTATAATTCCAAAATGTTGTCTTTCTCTTGCTCCCTCATATAAAAAGACGGATGAAAGTAATCGCATGACAGTAAATGCAACGCTATAGTTTGCTAATGCAGCTCAAAATCTTCTGCAAAAGCTGTTAATATCTTAATTTTTACGTATGTAAGTGTACGGCAGCAAATTTTGGCGATAGAAATTTTATGCAGTAGTCTATTTGCTTCTTTTCATGTCAACTGTATTTTAAATACTTTGTAAGTTCCACAAACAGTTTCTATTCTTTTTTTTCCTTTCAGGAAACGGAATAATACTAAGTTGTTTTAAACTATGACTAAATAAATTTATATTCAAAATATGTATATATTGTTTTTAAATTGAGTAGAGGAGAGCACTTAAAAAAAAATTGAGCTCAAGGGCAAATGAAGTGCCCTATGCATTCACCCACACACTCATCAACGCACAGTCCATACTGCTGGACCCAGAGACTTGAAATTTCGACTGTGAGATCCACTTTCGCCGTAGGCACCCACTAAGATAGGATTTTTCGAAATTCTAAATTTAAGGGGTTGAAAAGGTAATGAATCCTCGATAGCGCTTATACCCGTTAAGATATCACGGTGATTTTTGCTTCAGAATGAAGCTTACCATTACGCATTTTTGATGATTTTTCAATTTTTCGATACTTGAAAATTAAGGGGTGAAAACCAGTAAAATGTGTTTTTAATCAATCCTCGATAAGCTCTAGACAGTATTCAGATATAAGGTGATATTTGCTTCAGAATTAAGCTTATACATACTTCATGATTTTATGAAACGCAACCTGTACGGGCATTAATAAATAAAATGTTGTTTCAATTAATCAATACTCTGTAACACTGATATTGGGATCATTTTTAATATAAATTAAGCTTACGTGAATACCTCAAAAGATACTTCATGATTTTACAAACTCTACCATTTAGGGGATGGAATTATGCAAAATGTTCCAGACTTCCCAGAAAGCAGGTATGACCACTGAGAAATAATTTGAAAGTTGTTACTTTTTGCCGTCTGAGGCGTATCCCTCTTTGGGCACAGACCTGTATATACACATTTATAATCTTGAGAATGCCGACGACCATCTTGGCGCAGTTGCTTGGAACACTGGCATGATGTTTTGGGTTTGAACCCGTGTAAGGCAAGATGACGGGGGTTTGTTGACATAATAGTGACTGCTGTCAGAAGAGTCAATGTTCTGGTTTAATGTATGAACATTTAATGGTTGCTTCCCTTGCATCGTAGACATCCACTGAGGAATGAAAAGTGGTAAAATATCTAACATAATAACATGTCTGATTTTTTATAAGCCTGGTGTGGTAATATTTGCTTCGGGGGTGACAAATCGTTAAATGTGTTTCGCCATGTTCTTTATTTCTGTTACCGCGATAAACTATAGTTATAGCATTTCCTTAAAAAATTCCATGCGAACAAAGCCGCAGCCGAGAAACTATAAGAAAATATTAAAGATGTAAACCGCAACCAATACAAGCTTAAAGTAACTGTAGGCCTAACATTGCAACTGACAATTGTGAGCTACTGAAAATCGTCATTTCAAGCAATTTGAAGGAGAGTTTTAAGATCCGGTGAGTTGGAAAGAGTAGTGCCTGGGTTGCAAGGGCTAAGGAAATAGACGATCTCCAAGAAAACCTGACGGCCAGCGACATAAAGGTACGATTCCTGCGAAAATTCGAGTAAGGACTGTCGGGTACTGAACAGGAATTCTGTGAACTGTAAGGTAACCTATTATCGGTTGTGGAATTTTTTATTCAATATGTTTGTTATAGTCAAAGAATCAGTGGTAGGATATTGTATTTCGTACTAATAGCAAACCCACACTATCAAGCTGTGGTGTGTTGTTAAAAAAATTTACATAAATTTTCTTAACAAGATTTGTTCAAATATATTTTATAACTCATTGTATCATAAACTTTGAACTTTCGATGAGTTTAACAACTGTTTCGTCAAAATGTTGGTTATATAGTAACACAAATTGAAAACTGTTTAATGTGCTTCTACAAAATATAGTGAAAATGTAAATAGTGCTTTCTTTATTTTATTATTAATAAATTTGTATGATATACTCGTCAGTTTTTACGATATATTTCACGTATTAAATGCAAATGTCAAATACGGCCGACGCCACGAGCACAGACTGTCTCCCCTGAATCTTCTCACTGGTGTTTCCTCTTCCACTGTACTTTCCCTTAGGTGGCAGTGAAATCCTCCCAATCTTCACTATAGGCATACAGTTTTTACCAGTGTTATATAACTCTCCCCCTGTCCTTCACTCCATCTCATTTCCTTCAATACAGATGGCCTACCAATTAACTACCTTATTCCTTCCAACCTGCCCCTGCCTTCTCCATCTAGGACCTACCCTTCACCCATCACGGTGCCCTTCTTTGTACCTTCGCCAGTTCCTGCACTTCAGCTGCAACATACATATCTCACTCTGCTGCTGCATATTCCAGCATTGAAGCCATTTTGCTATGTTGATAGTCATTTGAAATGAGCAATATGTATTAGCTAACATGTAGATAAATATGAAACACAACTAATATATTTCACAGTATAGGTTCTTGCAAACGATTTTACACGAGAGCAAATACAGTAAAATAAAAATAGCGCACATCTTATAGACTGGAATATGATTTCATTCTAGGCTTACTGCAGTTTTATTAGTATCGGTGATTATTTTCACGTAGGCTTATTGCAGATACGTAACCTACAAAATACTCGGACATGGCATTCATGTGGCCCTTTGGTTCAAAAGAGGTAAGAAATATCAATTCATTAAAATATCAAAAGTTGTTTCTTCCTATTACGTAACACCGATGCTTTTCTAAATTATTCTTTTACTTTAAAATTTTCCTGCCAACATCACATACCGACAATTTGTGACAAAAATAACGACCCTTTGCTGATGTGAAGTAGCCTTTGATAATTGATACTGTTCATTGCAAATGAGTTGCACATGACCAGTATTTGCCTACTTTTCACAAATAGCTACTGTTTTGCTACTCTCCCTTACATAAAACACCTAACCAAAAAAAATAAATAAATAAATAAATACTGCAGCTTGGAGTGGGGTTTATCCATTCATTAGCCGAAAAAAAAAATACTGCAGCTGTGCGTGGGGTTTATCCATTCATTAGCCGTTGATGTAAACACAAGCTACAAAATTACGTTATGGTTCCGCCTCTGTTATTTCAGAACATACCAGCTTATTACGATGGTGAATTTCAAGAAGAAAACTTATTTTAAACAGTTTTGGGTATTGCAAAATCATTCTACGATCACTATTTTATTAAAGACATTGTTCAGTTAATTATTTAGACGAGTGATGCAAATATTTCGTTACTTTGTGCGGCCTCCCGTAGCCGCGCAAATTTACGTCAGTTTTCTTCTTTGTCTTTGCAAGCCGAGCTCGCGAGCACGAACGCAACTTGGTTGTGCATAATCGCTTTCAAAGCAAACTCGACGTTAGCAGGGTTTGTGCACGAAGCAACTTTGCGGCGGTGGTACATAATAAGCTTGCAGGACAGCAAAGCTATTACAATATATATGCACACATATATAGACCGTAACATGCGTATTAGCCAGTGCAGTTTAAAGAAACGGTAATTGCAATTTACAAGGTAAATAAATTAAACAATTGAATAATGAAGGTAGTGCTGTGCACAAGCGGAAGCAAATAAAACTGCTGGTGTACGCTGGACGTCGACGGTAGTCTCAACGAACCCTGGCTGAGACGACCACGGGCTGGAACTGTGCGTCCGTTCACTAACGGGTAGGAAGAACTATGTAGGAGGGGGGGAGGAAGAGTCGCTAATCCGCTTGCTGTGGTCAGGCTTGACTACCTAGACTGGAAGGGGAGTGTGACATGTCTGGCACAGTTTAGGTGGGGATAGAACCAAGTGGAGA
This sequence comes from Medauroidea extradentata, assembly GCA_003012365.1. NCBI lineage: Eukaryota > Metazoa > Arthropoda > Insecta > Phasmatodea > Phasmatidae > Medauroidea > Medauroidea extradentata. The sequence continues at coordinate 45,357 of PNEQ01106514.1, forward strand.
GATGTCCCTCTTGTTACCTCTCATCCTAACCCGAGAAACCCCAGCAAGCGAAAATATTCTGTGTGAAACCCACCTCTTGAATTAAGCATATGTAATCGTTAAATTTAGTAAATAAGCTAGTCGATAAAATATATGTTAAATACCCCCATTCAAGCAAGGAAACTAGAGTGATAATTTATTTCGTTAACGATTTCAACATACTGAAACAGGCATTTGCGAATTATTTGCTCTATTTATTTACTTTATAATTTGCATAAGTATTTTACGGTACAAATTAACATAGTTTAGTGCAAATATTTTTTTTTTATTTATTTATTACGACTTAAAGGACGCAGTTGAGGCATGGCTGCCTTTTCTTACACTGAACTCACAACACTTCACATTTCTTTCACATCAAATATGAGCTATTATTACAAATTACAATTAATTTTTAATTAAAGTTTAAATTAAATAATGAAAATGATGATCGTACTCTCACAAAATGACGGCTTTTACTGTAAATATACGAAATATCAAATTAGAACCAAATAGTTATATAGATAAGTTAACATAATGGACACGTTCATAATGCTGACTATCTCGAACATTAGTTAGCATAACCACAATATAAGTTATTCCGCATTTAACTAAACAATTTACATTTTATATTGACGGTACGATAACATAATAATCTTGGTGAATGTGATTGAAACCTCGAATACATTTGGTAGGCCTTGTACCTAAACTAATTCATTACCTTGAATGTGAAATACCGAAAATTCCACGGAAAATGTTTCCGTAAAGTTTATGCGAAGTTAAATTAGTAGGCTCCATGTTAACTTAATTGCGAAGCGGCCTTACACTTCACCCTACATGTATAAATAATATTAAAATTTACATTAATTAATTTGCTAACCATGTTATACATGTATGTAAGTTTATATAAATATAATATACTCTCAATATTGCGATAAACATATCCTATAAATATGGCTGATTCCTGGACAAAAAAATTGAATTACTTGTTTTTTAGAAAATAAATCTATTTGTATAACCCAGTGAGCAGTTTTCCGTTTGTCGACAGCAATCGAACTAACGCTGCACCCCAGAAAATTTCCGATTTCATTAAACAAAAAATAGTTAATTGTTATTATATTCTGATGCAAACATTTTGAGTATCCAAGCACGCCATGATTACAAGACAAGTGCTTAACACTCAACTGGTCTAATTCCATACATGCATGTATATGTATATATATATATATGTGTGTGTGTGTGGTTGTGTAAATTCATTATTATGTTACGCGATAACATTCTAAAACAATGAAACTGTTAATAATTTTGGTATTACAGTGATTGTTTATTGTGTATTTGAATATAAACGACTAACGCCTCTTATTATTTTTTTTTTTTCAATATATAATTTGCGTCTCTTACCTCCCGTCTCCAGAATCTTTGCAGCATACCATATTCCATTGTATGGCCATTCCGCCATGATACCATTCTTGTCATCATATTTAATTCGAGTCGATGGACATACAAGTAGCTCAGCATCTTCTTCAAACTCCACCAAATACCATCCAGTAAAAGGGAAGTAGTAGTTTATTTTAACATAAAAATGTAATAAATTAGTAATAAATACCTTAAATGTTTTATTTAAATACTGCTTGACAATTGCAATTCAGTTTGTTAGTCATAAAAGTTAATGAATGTGTTTTAAGTACCAATACAACTATACACATTATAAATGTAGGAAACATTCGATGAAAATTATGGCACTACAGAGCTACTTTTAAAGTATAAAAAAAATTGTGTTGACACGCATGCATTTTTGCTGAAAACTATTTCCGTAAAAAACAAAAGTAACATTTATAAAAATTTTTATTGTGACTACGTTTTTTACTGCTAATTAGAGCGTAAGTGCGATGTAACAATGAATTTTAGTGCAATGTAAGTAAAGTGCACATCAGGCATTAAATATACACTACAAATACATTTTTGCATTTTACTACTTAATTACTCAGAATTACTATAGTATAAAAATATTTATTTCAGATATTTTATTTGATTTAATTTTTATGAACAGTTAATAAAACACATTGATTTCAGCACCCATTGTTTCAAATTATTCGAATCTGCTTCAAATACATCAGTTAGCCGAATAAAAGTGTCGATAATTTTCTGCAAAATATTCTCGCAGAGTTTGAGAAAGACATGATTGTGTTAACGTTGTTTCTTGTCACTCCTAACTAAATTCAAATGACAGTTTTAAATAAAATATGTTTTGGGTGTTAGTAGATATTTTCTTTGAACTCTGCGGAGGAACGTGAACCTGTAGCATTTCCATAGAACAGAAAACCCCACCACCATTTGAAACGTCGTAGTCTAGACTTTAAAATTAAGCCCTGCTTCAGTTACTGCTTTTTGTGCTCCAGTAACGAAGTAATCAAACAAAATATATCAACTGAGTTTTAAGTTTACGCTTTAGCTAAAATTAATATCTAATTCTTTTAAAAATCTTGAATATACTTTTAATTGCTTCTGTATTACTGCATATTGCATTGTATAAGATTACTTTCTTTCATTCGGGGCAGTTAAATAATGGAATAGTCATGAAATGTCTAAATACTTTTCGTAATAAAAGTTTCTCATCTGCTTCTCCAACAAAATTTGAATCAAGATAGTAATTATAGCATTTGCAATTCAGCTATTTTTCTCAAGGAAATGCTCCCTTGTTTCTACTGTCTTCTTGATAATTATTTCTTATGCCAAAATGAGAACAGATATCAAACATCTGTTTGGTAATTTTGCTTAACATGGTGTTCTTCGTGTTG
>PNEQ01106514.1:48269-67190 GCA_003012365.1 Medauroidea extradentata
TTTTTTTTTTTTTTTTTTTTTTTCAAAACCAGTAGAAACAGGGAACAATGTCCGTTTGTTTCACTGCAAGGAAGCCGATGTTTGATACCATTCTGATAAATTTCAAGTTGATAAAACTGAATGTAGTTTTACGTTTGTGAGTATTTTTCGGAAATAATTACCGCTACAAAATATCAGTGTCAACCATCCAGTAGTAAACTGCAATAACTAAAATTCCACTGATTTTTGAAGTGTGTTATTCTGCTTGTGCATTATGTGTTCTCTTGCTATGCTGATATATAATTACTGTTCAGGCCAAAACGAATATTTTTTGCCTGTATATTCTAAATGGTTTTTAAATATTATGAACTGTTTGTTAAGCAGCTTCGACCCATGTATTTGTAGTACTAGCAATCTTCCCCACATTTTACACAAAATTGTTCTCAGAATATGTTTCAAATGTACACTCGCTGTTGGTTACGGGTGTCAAAGTGTGATAAAGCCATCATTTTATATTCATATGAAATAGTGTTAGATTTATAGGCGATACTTGTGAATGCAGTTTCCTCTTACGAAACAATTTTAGTTGGCGTAGTTTTCTCATAATGGTGCGTCAAAGTCAAAATTGACATGTTCTGCTGCCACGCAAACAGTCAAAACCAATTTTCTTACGTACGTCAAATAATTCACAGTGAAATAATATACTATGGGCTACGGGATGAAACACTTGAAAAAATGCCGCGAAATAATTTTGTATTTTAAAAAATTGCTCAGTTTGCGACTTTTTCTCCCCCTTTTGCGATTTTAATTCAAAATATTACGTTGTGGGTTTTTATTTAAATGTTTTACTGCGGAGCTCATGGGATGTAAGTTCACAGTGAATTATTTTGTTTAAGTAGGTCAGTTGGTTTTCATTATTTGCATGGCAGCGTAACGAGCAAATTTCGACTTTGACACCCCGTTATTAGAAAACTAGGAGAGCTGTAATTGTTTCGCAAGAGTAAAATGTACTCACAATTATCGTCTACAAAACTAACAATATTTCATATAAATTTATAGTTACGATTAATTTGCACTTGAACACACTTAGGGTTGAACGCCCCCTCCCTTCTCAGGAAAGGCTGTTAATCCGCCCCTGCAAGAAATTGCTATCAGGCCAATATATTTCGTTCGGAGAATGGAACAACATAATAATATTATTCTTTTTTTTATAATTATTATTTTTATGTCAGAAAATATAATATACGTATCGCAAACTGTGCCACAAGTTATTGCAGTAATTTCCCTACATTGTTTTATGTAAATGTCGTAATGATTTAGTTAGTCTAGGAGTCTTTAGAAACAAGCAGCTAAGTTTGTGTAAAATATAACTACTCTAAATAATAACTGATTTCAATACAATATTTACGTGAAGGATGCGTTAGCGTTAAAAAGAAAAGGACTTTAAATGTATTTTCGATTTAAGACTCTGCTACTGTATACATTTAAGAGGAGTCCTTCGCGGTGTCGAATTTCCACCTTTGACGCGTGGTAACAGCGTAGTGATAAGAGCCAGTGTCCCACGCTTGACGAGAAGCATATCGCCTCTATTCGCAGCGCGCTAAACTGGCGTGCAAGGTTTCCGTTGTAGCCTTTTTACTATGGGACTTAAAGCGGTAGCCCCAATATTTCATTTTTGAATAGTTTGCAGTAAAGACCAACGCATGCTTCTCGTTTTGCACTTTACGAATTCAGGTAATATTTTCGGAGTTACAACAGTCTAAAAAACCCGTTTTTAGCCATTTTGAGAGGCCCGAATATCATGTTTCTAGCAAGCGTGCTGCATTTTTGAAAAAATAGAAGCATGGTTTCAAGTGTGTGTTCTTTTCGTAGGTAAACATAATATGAATAACTTGAGTAGTTTCGCGTAAAAATGTATGCGTGTGACACGCTGCAACGCCGTCCATGCGCCAGTCGAGGACTCATCTTAAGGTCACAGTTCCCAGTTTCTACTGTTTTAGCGATAAGTTTATTCTTAATTTCAAACGAGAGCAAATATCACAAATCTGTTTGTTAATTTTGCTTAACTGGTTCTTGCCTTGGTAGGAAATTTTCTCAGAAAACGAAATCATACAGTTTCGAATAATAATTCAACTAGGAAATAGTTCGTTACTTTCATAGTTAGATAAAAAACTACAGTATTTACTGTCTGGGAGAAAAATATCCAACATGGTGAAAACCATTTTGAACAAAACTACCGAACGGATTTCTGATATATGCATCCATTTAGACTTAAAAAGTAATTATCACGGGGAAAAAAAAATAAAAAAAAAAAAAAAAACAGGGGAGCATGACCGTATTATCACGGCCAATTTGAAATCAATTTTTTTTAAGTTACTGTAACGGGCACACAGACGTCGATATCTTAGCATTGTTACGAAACAAACGAAAAAATTTAATCATGTTCCTATGTATTAAATTTGAAATATTGATATCCTGAGAATTTTCAGCTGTCTAAGACTAAATTGTAAATAATTCTTGGAGTACGTGTCAAAGACATATCATTATGTAAAATGGGTTGTGTATCAATAGTAACTAGTTTAATGAAAGGTAAGTACGCATCGTAAAACAAGAATCGACACATAACAAGAGCTTACGAGATCAGATATAAGTTACAAACCTAACTAAACAGTAAAAATAAAAGGACACAAATTAAACTTACCATCTGACGAGCTTCTTTTCCTTCTTCTTGAGCTGGAAGACATCGTCTTTTCATGTGAACACGAGAGCTGCAAGTACCTGGCACACGTGGTCTCGACCCTTTATATACTGCCAGATTAACGGTACGTGACTCCAAACGATGCCTGCAGTGGCTTCGTCCTACCCATACCTGAGTTGAAGAAATTTAGGAAAGTGATGTTGGGCGTAGCTGAGGAGTGAGGATATTGTTGTGCTGGAGAATTGCAGCGTATATAATTCAGCTGTTGTTTGATATTTTAACGTTTATTTTTCATGTGTCTTAGAAATTAAATTAAAAAATTTGTTATTGTTTTTATTTCTAACGAAATATAACATTTACTACGTATTACAAATATAATACACCTACATCAAACAAAATAAAAATTTTGTATTAATTCAACCGTTAAATTGATAGTTTCAGTTCTATTACGAGAAAATTAAGTTTACTTACCTCTGCAGTTATACTTTCAGTTTACACGTTTTATACAGTGAATTGCGTAGCAGAATCTTAAAATAGCAGTCAAATTGTTGACTGATATTTTAGAAAGATGACCGTGATTGAAAAACATAATCCATTAACTATCAATGTGACATAAATACCTTTTAAAATGAAGTTTAAAAAATTAGCCTCCATGATAATAAATGTAAAAATTAAACATACTGTACATTTTCATGTTTTAGTTTATTATCATTAACATTTTAAATAAAACCCAGCAATGGAAAAAAATGCACATAAAATGTTCGTGTTTGTAAAAGTGTTACACGTTTTACTCAAAGGCTGCCGAGCGAAGTGTTACATATATATTTGAGAACTGCAGTGTGAAATTATTTCGTAAAGATTACGAGGCATATCTGTGTAGTTTTAAAAACTTCTGTAAATGTGTCAGAATGCCGTAGTAAAATAATTGCTTGTTTTAAAGTTACAACGATTTTCTTTATAACTGGAAAATACTTTCTAAAAAAATACTGCACGCTGGCTTGGTAGAATAGAAGGTCTTTTTGTGATAGTTAATTTATAAGGTTAAACGAAGCAGACACAAAAAATCTGTCTAGCAGGTTGGTTTGAAATGGGTTTTGCAGCATTAGGTAATTTTTTCAAGGTAAGAAATTCTACAGTTTCAGCTAAAAATTTAAGTAACGTTATTTCATTAATTACATAATTAGCTCAAACCATGGTATTTACTGCCTTGAAAAATCAGCCAACAGGGAGAACACAATTTCAAACAAAACTGCTAGACATATTTTTTTTATATTTGCTCTCGTTTAGGCGTAAACAATTAACATTGATAAAAAAAGTAGAAACCAACGCACTTATTGAAGTCCGCTTATCGCCTTCCCCGTTCGCGTGCCTCAAACGAAAAATGAAGCTTGAGTATCTCTTTGCATTTATGGATTTGTTACTTCTATTTTGCTTATTATTATCTGTGACTGGCTTCCATTCAATAATGAATGACTCCCGACGTCACCTTTTGTAAAATAAATTTTAGAGTTTTGCCCACGTTCGTCAGTCTGGCGTGTGTGGCGTACTTGTTCTTTCCTCGTTGGGGACGCATACCTGCGGATCGCTCCTTCCTCCTCCAAAACCAGACAGGCGACCGTCATTAGCTTATCTGAACCTGCACCTGCTTGTTACCGGGAGGAGGGGGATGTGGTAAATAGTTGTGTGTGGTTTTGTTAGTAATATCCCTGCAGAATTCATATGAACGAAAACGCAACGGAAAAATCACTCACCATAGCAACCAACCATAGTATCAGATGCACGACCACTCGATTATGAACATAAAACATATTCGGTCTAAACAAAATATCAAAAACATCTATATTGGTATAAAAAATATAAAAAAATATATTTAAAAATTTGACAGATTCGTGCGAAAATAATTCCAACGCGTATTTTACTCGCTAAGGACATCCCAGACTCAGTAGCGCCACTGTTATTGCTGTAGGTAGCGCGGGGGTAACGATCCTACTGCTGTGACGTACCGCTGTGTAGAATATCTTGGCCAGCGGTGTACAGATAATAGCAGGGTTGCCGCAACAAGAGGCGTGTGGCCCTGCAGTCTGCGGTGATATTGATATGGCTCTGGCTATCCAGTTTCATGAACAGTCTTTGTGGTTGGTGCCGACTGTGTTACCTTAGATTACTCCTCAAGACGGCCTTATGCGTTTACAAAACCTTACTCGATCTTCTTGATAGACGTGAAATTATTATAAAATTTGTTCGAAAATCTGGTGCAAGTACAACGTGTCAAAAGTGGTTAGCCAGGGGGGAGGGAGTTTTGGTGTTGTTACTCCATCCCCTCCTTAGCTAAAAAAAATTGTTTTTAATTTCTTATTAAAATTTGTAATATTTTTAAGGGCGGAAAATTCTTTCTACCTACTACATTTCTATTTGAGGCATACACAGACAGTTAAAATATAGTAATTTTTCCGGGTAAACATATAGTCGGCAGCAGCACGGTCATAAGAGATGGGTATCCACTTCAATTTTGTAACTCAGATTGACAAAACAACTAAAATTCTCATTCCCGTCTTACCACTGACCTGATCCCAAAATACACCATAAGCCCGCGCGTAACCAACTGCTAAGTAGAGGTCCACCAATGAAATATTAAACGTAATTGAATACAAATATAATACGATTTAGTATAGTTCATTAGTTTTCGAAAATCATAGCATACATAGTAAGGTTTTATTTTAAAACTGCAGGGAACCTCAAGGCAAGGCAGTCATTATTTTAAACCATGTACAGCGTAAAAGTTTGTATTTTGTTTTTGTTTTCACAAAACGTAGCATATCCCTGCAATAATAACTGAATTTCACTGTCGTGAATATTTTTCCCTGAACAAAAAATTACACAAATGGTGAGTGATTGCTGATATTGTAAACGTATAGTTGTGCTGCCACAGTAGTACAGGAAGGAGCAGCGACGTCGGATCGAACACAGAAGATAATACCTTCGGATTTACCTGTGTGACAATCGTGCCTAGGGATGCGTTTGGTTGTCAGCCTTCCTTGGCTATCCCCTATTCAACCTGTTCTAGGCAAGAGCGTAGTCAGGATTTTGACTAGCGTGTAGGAGGGCCATTATTTGTAATATCTAGTAGCAGGCACTGTTAGTGTTGATTTTTAAATTGCTACTAAGAGACTGTAAATAAAAAAATCTGGTTTCCTATTATTAGCAGTAGTTATTATTATAGGGATATAACAGTTTGGTAATACATATTTTTATTTAAATAGAGAAAGGTAATTTATCCGGATAATCTCCCTCCATATTTAGCGATATTACCGTCATTGACTCTTAGTGTCTTAGAAGTGCTGTCCTACATTCTCAAATCACGTATACTTTCTTGTAGTTATGATTTTTGTGTGTTTTCACAATAAACATTCATTCCGTATGTCCGACTGTCATCAGGCAAGTCTTAAGTTTAGTTTCGAAATGTCAACTATAGAGAGTATTATTCTGCAATGTTTATTTCATTCATTTAGAAGGTAAAGTAACTGGGCTTTACGTTTTGTCGACAGCGAGGTCGTTAGAGACGATGAGACAACTTTGTACAATGGCAGGAGCTGGGAGAGGAATCGGCGATGTCTTCAGTAAATAAATAATCCCAGAAAATGATCCTGCAGCGACTTCGGGAAACCATGGAAAACTGAAATCAGGACGGCCGGAGTCAGGGATCGAACCCGGGTCATCCCGAATTCAACGTTGCCCAGTCATTTGTTAAAAAAATTCATTTTATTCCAGTGTTACCACCTCAATACATTTATTATACCCTACGTTTAAGAATAAATATGACTGTAGTTACGATTTCATTATCAGTGCTATTGTACTGTTACCATTGAGTCACAATGTTACTGGCACAAGATCTAAGGGGGAAATGTATTTTGTTGGTTTTAAATATTTTTTATTCAGATTTAGCATCATTATAAAATGTTCTATATAATCTTCGGCGCCTGAAACAATGTTAGTGAAGACATTCCATATCACTATAAAAATACTTCAATTTTTTCATATGTTTACAGTATTTACAGCATTTTCAATTTTTCAGTGCTTGGTTGGTCACTTTTCAATAGTAGTTACACTCGTGGAAATGAAACAGGAAGGAACACAAACACTTTAAACAATATAGGCAATATCAGACCACAGCTCGAAATTTGTTTACGGAATAAATTAGCCATACAAGAAAACTGCAAATAAATATGTGACAAATATGACATTAAAATGAAAATTACTTTTATGAAAATATAATTTCACTAATTGGACAGGCGACTTTAACATGTGCCCTATGTAAAAAATAAAAAAAATAAAAAAATGAGCGGAAAGAAAATTTACTCGTTATGAACACTAAATGTATATATTGTAGGTTTTGAATGTTTCTTTTATTACATATAGGACTGATATTTATGCTCACAGCATGCACCTTCTAGAAAAGGTCTTTTCTACGTAGCAAACCTTAACTATCGAATACCACATAGCTAACAAACAAAGTGGAATTAAATACAATGTAATAATTGTTCAACGACATAATTTTAAATTGCTGGCATTTCTTTGCGTACTTCTTTACACATTTCCTGAAAAAAAAAATAACTACAAAAACCAATTCATTTTTGGCCGAATGATTTGCGAAAAATTTTACTTTATATTATACTTTTAACGCATCCTGAGCTAATTCTGAAGTAATCAATGTGAGCTTTTACTAATCATGGATCTGAAGTAAATATGAACACAGTCTCTTGGCCACCAGAAATTGATTCGTAAAACATGTCGGCAGCTGACAGCAATTTCGTTTAACATGTTAGTAATATTAGTAAACTGTAATCACAGACAAAATTTTCGTATTTAATAAAAATATATCATGTTTTCATTGACACTTCATGTATATTAAAAATATGGTAAAAACATTTTAATCTAGCAGCTTCCTCTTTTTATTTTATTGCAATTAATTGTTTCTCTCGCTTGCAGTATGTAAGCAGGCTCCCTGGCAGAAAGTTTCCTAGGAATCCTTCCATCGACTATTTCTGGAAGCATACATTCCAGATAAAACCGACGGAGCAGCGGCAACATCTTTACTTCCCGAAAATTCTCATATTTTTCAATGCGTTCTACAAAAAAAATTTTAGTGAATATTATGGCATATGTAACAAAAATAGTCCTGTTGTTGCAACTGTCTAGGACCTATCGTTTTCATTCAAATCATAATTGGAAATTCGGTCCAGTAGTACGGAGCCTAGACTGCGTACTTGTGAGCTCTTGGCAGATATTAGAAGATGGAACTTCTCTGTAAACAACATATACCGTAATTATGTTAATGAGCTCGTAATACTATCGCTACAGTAGTAACTTCATGTGTGTTTTGAACGTCAATATGATAAAGAAATGTTCAGAGCTTTGTTATTTTACGTTATTTAATTTCCGATGTTTTGTAAAAATACAAGTAAAAAATTCGTTTTACGAACGCTGTTTCTTCCGTATTATTTAATTTAGGCAAAAAGTGTTCTCTACAATTTCAAATAATTTTTTCCACCTGCCACAGTTTGTTGGACATATTTAGATACTACCTGTATATCCTCAACAGGTGTAGCACAGCAAGAAAAAGTTAATTTACATATTATTTTTGTTTTTTGTATATACATTTGGCGTCAGATTCCCCCCCCCCCCTTTTTTTGACCTTATTGAGTGAGTGAGAAATTTGGTCAGCGCTTAACATATAGATCTTCAGCGCTGGTGACTGGAGAAACGTCGGAATGGAAGAGGTTGGGGAACGAGAGATTCCCGAGAAAAGTTGACTTGTATGAATCGAAATGTCACAATTCATACCAAGTTCAAATATGACCATACTTTTTCAATATAAATGACTGAGTTATGATTGCCTGCCGATGTCAATAATTGCACAAATTAAGTTGGGGACACATTAAAAACTTTGAATGAAGTTCTATATATGCTTATGAACGTTTACAAAATGTATATACGGTTCTCAACAGCGGTAACGTTTGGCGCAACTTTTGGAAACAAAAGTTGAAGAACTTATGAGTTGCTAATACAGACAATGCAGTTAAACAAATCGGAAACAGAAGATGCTCCATTACTCGTTTAATTTATTACCATTAGTTTATTACTGACAGGACACGCTTGAAAAATTAATGGATCCGTAGTGGTCGAGGGGCTAGAGTGTTAATCTCTTATCAGTATCATTCCAGTTATATACCTGAATAAATCTGTCATATTTTAGCATGTGGGAATTATGCTTGGACGATGCATTCAATTGACGAGTTTTCACTGCGATACTCTGTTTCTCCCACCCTTCGTTCCAGTTGATACTCCATAATAAACTTGTCTCACATTTCGCCGACTCTAGAGCCGTTTATGTGTATCACCTCTAATTGGACGGCTTAATTTCAATGTTTCTTTTAATCACGTGAATTTTATGGAATTTATACATTGACTGATTACTATACCGTGACCACGTTGGTGTTTTCGTGTTATTGTTTAATACTCTACGGAATGTTATTTAATTTTTTATATTCAGTAAGTAGTAATGTCTCATTGTATTTATTCGTAATTATTTTCAAGAAAATATAAAAATACAAAGTACGTATAAACGAAGTCCGGTTTTTCTCTGTAAAGTTTACCTTCTTTATTATAATGAAACTGGGTGTAGGTTTGGTATTGTGAACTGTAGCTCTTTATGTTTACTAGTAGAATTAATGTGAAGTCAGCTGATTCTGTCCAATGTTCAGTTGGTAGCAAGGCCACATATAACCAGCAATATAGACAGTGCTTGCTACTACACATATTATCGCTCGGGGGTAGGCGGATAATGTTTTGTAGACTCGGTCGACTCATTTTCTTTATTTTCACAGTCATATTGGTTACTCTTTGTTTATACTACCACTGACAGCAAAAAGCGACTTACAGTTGTAATCTGTTTCTGTTCGCCGTCTCGGCCATATGTCACGTATTTGGATGTGATTCAAAGAGCAAAATAGAAATATTTATTTCCTCGGTTATTTTACTATTCATCTTGGAATGGCGGCGGTAAAGCGGTCACATTGCCCACTTCCCATAAAGTCAGTCCAGGTTTAATTCCAAGCCAGATAACTAAGGAATTTCAGTAATGTAAATCGTGGTGAACGATGTAGTTGGTCGGTAGGTTTTCTCGGAGAGCTCCCATTCCCTACGCCCTTACATTCTGGCGCTGATCCATATTCACATCATTAACCATCATTGTCTTATAATTATATTGCTTACGAGCTGCCAAAATCTCTTCATTTCTCTCCACGGCGATCCATATCCAGGTTCGATTCCCAGCGAGGAGCCCCAATTTTTCGTATGTGGGAACCATGCCGAGCGATGACACTGGTCGGCGAATTTTCTCGAAGGTCTCCAATTTCTCCTTTTCTTACATTCCGGTACTGCTCTAAAGTCACATATTTCATTCTCATCGGTCTACCAACATTTTCCCTATCTACTACGTAAATGTCTTACCAGATTAAAAATTAAGTATAATATTTGGTATGCAACTGGCAAGGTTTTGAATGGTCCCTCAAAAGAATAATTATTAACGTTACTGAATAAAGTGGTTGCATTCTGTGAGACAGTTCAATAAGTAGACCTACAATTTCTTAGCACACATCATTTCAATAAACTGTCATATTTCGACCTTTTTGCAGCACAAACTCAACCCATCTTCTTCCTCACAGACTTTTTGTTTGCCAGAACGTATTTTTCACGGAGAAACTTCGCACGGACCGAGCGGGCGCAGGGCGCGCGTGTTGAGGGCTTGCTGTATATTTGGCAACCCTGTGCGGGCTGACTCGTCTCCGTCCGACTCCACATGAGTGTCTGCCACACGGCTTCCAAGGCACGCCGGCCGCTATGACCTCAAAAATTTTTTCTTCTACTCACAGTTTACACAGTGTTAAAGCTACATATGTACCCTCGTGGATATTTCTGATGCATTTTTCTTGATAAAACGAGCAATTGAAACGAACATTACGTACATTTAATGACGGTACGCTATTAAATGCTAAGACCTGTGAGATTGATATGACATTATAGTTACAGGCTAAATTGTAATTTTCCAATTACATTAACAATTGTAGAACTTATAACGATAAATATTGAAATGTTATTATTTATCCTCTCTTTCATCAGTCATCACTGACCAAATAACAAATTCGCATGTGAAAAACCTAGGAACTTACTGAAACTGTGAGAATTCCAATGATTCCACTGATTCTGATTTTGTAATCCAAATTATTCACATTTAAGTACCTTTAGTCATGTAGGGAGTTTAACTTTCCTGATGGGTTTTAATGTATCCAGTGTCCATGCTTTAGACTGGTAAGACCCCTTGGCTGCCGCGACCCGAACAGTTAGGTATGCCTAGGGTTTATTTGTTTACAACAACGTCTTGAACATGTAAATTGTACACTAACCAGAGTTATGTAACTGTAACTAATGTAAACAAGGTTGTTGTAGGTGAAGTAGGTTAAGTCATGCTGCCCTACGTGTGGCACCGGCTTCATTTTCTTACCTGCGTTATTAAATGCTTTCTTCTGAATGCACCGTTGCTCTAGTCGGGTTAGTTACCACTTACTTGAAAATGTAAAGGAAAAACATCGTAAGAAAGTGCGTTAGACGTTGCTGTTTTCATTTCACATTTCTACAATAATCTTCTGAGTAAACAATCTTTCACATTTTATCAGCGAGTTTCCTGAATAAGATTCGAAATGTTTAAGCTCTCGATATGATATAGCAGGTGCTTTCGTCACGATTGTACTTAAACACACAGCTGTTCTCAGACGGTTTTGAACGTATTATATAGCAAATCCTCATCTATTTCGCCCACCTATACTGTCTCTCCTAATTAATTTGTATTCTCTTAATTCCCACTACTGCTCTAAGCACTGCCAGTAGTAACTGTATTTCGCTAGTTGTGTAAATGTGGACAAGATTGCTTACTATGTTATGTGTTAGAGATCGTTGTACATTTAAATGGTTATTTTTATATTAAGACATTCGTTGGGAAATATAGAGTATCGACTGATCTGCTGACTTCAACAGACAGAACCTCAGTAGCTGTGAGAGGTCGCATGTGACCTTGAGGAGAAGGCGGACCAAGAGGGTACCTAACGGAACTGTGGAATGCTTGCCTGCTGATGTGAGATGGTTAGGGATGGTTACGGATACATGATTAGCAACTTTCGTGCTTGAACTGAACCAACAAGGACACAAATCAAGTCCACGTGACCGCCTCGTTGAACGTTTTTATCGCGTCCTAGGCGAAGTGCGGAAGCAGTAAGGACGACACAACACGCGTATCACGCCTCCCCTAATCCTCTATACTTGGCACAAGTCACTTAACTGAATATTTAATATAATTATTCGTAACGTTTTTAAAAGGTACACAAAAATTAAAGTCTAATTGTTCATTTATTTTGTAACATAGGCCTATTCATTAATGCAAAATAACAAAACCATTAAAAATCCTATTATTTCAGACCGAAACGCGAACTGACTACAACGTCGAAAACTAAGCGTGTTGTCTACCAGCCCGGCATTAAACGGTTTCATTTAAATTTCACAATTGCTCTCGCTTGGAAACAGTAGGATTGTGTTTGTTGTTAATTAAATGCAACACTTTTTACAAATATTTTATGACAATATCTTCGTAGTGTGTTAGACTCTTATATTGCAATAACAACTATTAAGGAGCTACTTAAAATGGTTGAAAACTAGTTATCCTGGTATCCGTTTATGTTGACCTGCTAGTAGGATACAACGTAATTTCTCTGGACACGTAAAATTAAATTTTATACCAATAAAATGACGAAGTCACAGCAATGTAAGGGTAAAACCGCCTGCAGTAAAATATTAATAGTTTAATAAGGCTAGAGAAGGTAAGATTTCAGAAGTCGTGCCGTAATTTATTGTTACACGTTTGAAGCTATTTTTTAGTTTATATGAGTGCTTAATCTTTCCATGCTTCACGTTTGTAGCATGGTTCCCTTACAAATTAATTTTAAGTGAGAGTTGGAATATAGCTTTTAAAATTGTCTCTGGCAAAACGTTTTAAGTATTCGATTGATTTTACCATACAAAATAATGACAATTAAATGGGGGGAAAAATTAAACATTTGGGAAATGTTTAGAAGTTACAGTGAAATGACCATTTTTATACTAATTTATAATTGCGTTAAACACATAGCGTAACTGCAAGACTATTTTTAATATGTACGTTACATCCATGTCACGCCTGTAATAACAAACATGTTTTCGTGTGACAATTAAACATTATGTAATTCGTTGTTTATAGGACTTTTTAAATGCTATACTACGATAAGTCGAGACATATCTGGCTTTGTTTTGAAAAATATTCTGTGTGTATTTGTATTTGTATGTATGAATGTATGTATGTATGTGTGTATTTATATTTATATATATACATATATACACACATACTTGTCTGGACTATATAACACATTACAATTGTACTGTAATTAATGAATTCGTCCGTACTCAATACTCCTTGAATTTGACTTAGTGAGTAAATAGAATATTGTTACAAGTTTGAACAAAAACTTCATATGTGGGCAATTCCCATGAGATCTTTTGAAATAGAGGTCTTATAATTAGAAATAAAAGAGTTGAAATAAGTTATTGATTTACTAGCTCACAAAGCTTACAAAAACACGAAATAGCAATCAACTATAACTTTCACAACACATTTAGTTATGCACACAATTACTCCTGTGTCAAAGACACGTTAATTAACTTTGACAATTAAGGTGCAAAAAATGTCTACCATCAATTAATTAACACTACAAATCACAATAAAATTCAGTCAAATATCCAATCAACAGTCTCTCAAATAGTGACAGTGTACAACCTTAATAGTCCGCAGTGGTGATGAATCGCCTTGTGCTGCGCAGCACCCAGAGTGCACCGCTGTCTTCACTCTTGAGGTCTTCGGTTCGACTCCCATCGCGCACCTTCTCTTCGCTCGTCAGCCCGCCGCAGCAGTCCTCTTGTATCGCCCAACACTGCTCCGAAGTTAGCCGCCTGTCGCCTCACAGTAGACTCTGACGTCACCAAGATGTCTTCACCAGTCTCTCTCCACAAGCGTAGCACCTTCCTCTAGCACGACCAATAACGAACTGTCCTCGAATTTGTCGATTCAACCCTTATATACTCCGGCCAAACTCCAGGGGTTCCCCGAATTACATGGGTCTAAAAATATACATTTCATCATGTTTCGGACGTGACTTGAGTCTCGTTGGCCGCCTCGTAGGGTTAAAGCGCAGTTGGGACAAGTATCTATGATGTAGTTTCGGCGTGACTTCCATCACGTAGCCGCCTACCTCGTGAATCATGGGCCAGTCCACAGGGTGTTGCGACACAGCTTCCAACCACCCGGCCCTCACACACAGCATGTAACACTAAAAATTGCTTCACGGAGTTATTTAAAAAACCATCTGGCTAACTAACTAATTTGCTTTTGTTGTGAGCAATATTAGGAGAGGGGTAAACTTAGATCGCAAGGAAACGCATAGCGGGAAAGTGTACTCCGTTCACTGGTGGAATAGCACAACTGCAACTGGGAGATCTCTTAGTAGACATGGGCTGTAATAACAAGTGGTGCTGGGACAAAAACCGTGCAAAATTGTCGGAGCAAGGCACAAAATGAATTAAGTTGTTGATCCGAGCCAAACAAGTCTCCCTATTACAAGTTGTCCTTAACTTGCGGAATTTCATTTTTTTTTATAAAACTAAACTCTTTATTGTTCATAACTGGCTCAAGAATATTTAAAAAGACCCATTTTCTTAAACAACAGTAGAACATTTCTCTAGATAATGTCATAATTAAACAGTTACACTTACATAGTAGCCAAGATTTATAACGATAGCTCATCGTGTTTGTGAGGTTTTAAGAGTATTTAGTGGATAAATAAAAAATGAAATAAGAAAACACTTTGCGAATTTTCACCACCTTCATTTTTAATTTTAAAAACACTGAAATTAGTTTCTATGCATAGGTAACTGTTTAAAGTAAAAATACAATACTAACAATAGCTCACCATGTTTATGTGTTATCGAGAATATCGCTGAAATAAATCACTTCACACCTCCTCAATTTTTGAATTAAAAAAAAAATCCTTTTAAGTGGGGTTATAGAAGTGAATGGGTAAAACGTTAGATGTTACATTAAGGAGAGTGTGGGTTTTAATCCCGAATCCGGCAATCCTGAATTCTGTTTTCACCACTTGGAATTTGCTTCTCGCGAAGGTGATCCGGGTTCGAGTGCCGTCAGGGTCACTCGGATTTTCACACGTGGAAATGTTCATATAAGGTTGAAGTTTCTTGATTATTGCTTTGTTTAGTGAAATACGTTATATTTGACTTGTTTACATTCAGTTGTACTGAAAAAATATGCTCAACAGTGTTAAACGATTACGAGCCATGTCCAACATTTTTAATTATAAGGAAGGCAGCGATAGTTAAATCAGATTCAGTAAACATGAATATAACACATTATCTTAAGGCCACGCTCTTTAGTTTCTACTTTTTAGCGATAAATTTTTATCGCCTAAATGAGAGCAGATATCAAAGGTCTGTCTGGCAGTTTTGTTAAAATCGCCTTCTCCAAGTTGGCTGATTTGTTCAAGCGTGGATGGACTCGGACCAGCTTCTGGATATCATCCGAGCAACGAAAGGTGCAAACGTAGAGATCTATTGACAATTGTGTAAAAAAACACGTACAATAAGCTTTACGAACATAATCCGTTTCATCCGCTCAAGTGGTTTACTTTTCCACGCAAACTGTAACTTTATACATCTTTTGTGGACATTCAGCAAATTAAATGAAGGAATTTATAACAGGTCAATGAAGAAACAAGCCTATTTCCTCAGACACTGTTTTTAAAAATTGTTCTTGGAAGAGACATCCCAGTAGTCCACACACATAGTACAAGGAAGAGGATCAGCTAATACAGCGCTAGTATGACTGGCTGTCCAGCTGACTGACTACACACGGGCATCTGTTTGCAACATTTGGATCCCCTCTCCCCTCAAAATTCCTAGAATAACATTGCGCTACACATACTCTTCTGCTTCATGACTGTAGACGTACTTCCACGAAATATTTACAAACAAAAGTAGTAACAGGGCTGGAAAGGTATGGAAATGTATAAAATAAACAACAAAGGATAAAATATTAAACTACTCTTCATTATTCGATATTGTTTCCGCCGAGTAGCTGCTTTAATAGCGCTTAACTCACTAACTACACAGCAATAGTTACAGCCAGATATTTTTGGTAAGAAAATTTTTGCAACTATTTGTGTTAATTCCTAATTCCTTATGTGCGCATATGAAGTTCTGCTTCATGGTTACTGGCAGAATGTATTATTGCATAGGCGTGGCTCATTTGACTGTGCCAACAGGAACAAGGTTACTGCGACACCACACGTCAGTGATTTGAGGGTAGAACTCTAGACGTTGAGAGTTAAAAACAGCTAATCACTGATCATGAAGCAAGGCTTCAGTTATGCACAATAAGCATTGAAAATAATGGTTAAAACATTCTTACATCCAAAAATCACAGGGTCTAGTAATAGTCAATGCGATGTATAGTTTTCGAGACTAAAATCAAAAACCCTTTTGTGTAAATTATTTCTACAAATCACAAAATCAATAAATTACATTTTATTGTTAAAATTCATACACTTTTTATAACAGTCACATTGTTTTAAAAAATGGCGTCCTGATTTTGAAGCTTTTTTTAGGTTTTGAAAACTTCTCATGCGGAAGCTTCCAGATAATAATTATTAATACGATAAGATTCGTGAGGTTTAGTTACCATAGGGCTTGGGCTATTATTATAAGACATGTAAAACCGTAAATTTTTCCAAAGTACTCACCTCGAATTCGAAAGAAACTGGAATCGGCCATCCTGAATTAAAATTTACAGGCCTTTCCGAATTCGGTGCAGACAAACGCCGCCGTCTGGCCAGGCCGCCGGGCGGTGTGCAGAGCTGCGGCTGTTAGCAGATTATTCGAAAACTGCTTATTACACATGAGTGATGTCTGCTTAGGAGTTCCATTTTAAGATTATTACATGTATGTATACCCATTTCAAGTTCACAGCTACTCATTAAAGGATATTTTCTAACGCCTTAAAATAACGAAAATTTGTGTTTTGCGGTTATCTTTTAGCTTACGATAATCTCGGCGCAGAATCTTTTAAAAGGTATATGCGTGTTCAGAACACATCTATCTTTAAAAATACACAATAAAATGATAGTCACCACTGAAAATAACACAGGCGCTTTGTCGCTAGAAAACTTAACGCCAGTTCAGTGACTAGCAGCTAGAGGCTAGGGTGAGGTGTGATGCTCGTGCTGTGTTGTCTTTACTGCTTCCGCACTTCTAGGCCTTGAGCACGCAACAATATCTTCACCCAGACGGCCACTAAAACAGGCCCTGGCATACTCCTTCCCCCTTTCCTTCGTGTTTCTTTACCAAGGCCTTGTGCTGTTCGTGAGCACGTAAACGTCCAACTAAGTAAAACTAATATAAAATTAAGGTTCTGTGATTTCTACAGAATTAATTTTCCCAACAAGTATTTCTAATTTTCTACACTCAAACTATGCATTGTACAATATTCAGCGCGCATATCGAGCGAGGCGACGTAACGGTAACACGTTGGATTCGTGTTCCCGGCTACGGCCATCCTCATTTCGGTTTCCCATAACTCCTCTGAATCATTCCAACTGAATCCTGGGATAGTATTCTTAAGGCTATGGCCGATTCCATGACATTTTCTTTCTTAAGCTGAGAAATTGTAATGAACAGAATTTTATTTCTGTTCCTTATTGCCTCTCCAAACAACACAAAACCTTTTCCATACAGGTACCACGAGCCTTTTGTTTTTGTCAAACAGTAGCATTTTTTATTTAAACGGGAAACTTGTGTAAATAGACACGAGAAACAGTTTCGTGTCATACCAGGATTAAAGAGAAACTTGTATAGTTAATTTTACAATGCACTACTTGAAATACGTTTCCAATTTTAGATGTTCTCTGTGGTAAACGAAAAACATGGCAATTCATTATATGTGTGTTACGGTGTGTAAACTGCTCTTTCTAAGACGAACCCTTTTTTTTATTATTATTTACCATCGGCTTCGCAAAATGACATACAATGGTGAACAAAAAAAAATAACTTTGTAAAAGGATGGCCACACATATTATTTTGCAAAGTGATGAGGTACAAAGAATAATTTCTTCACTAGTTGACGATCTCAGTGACACGCAACGTTGCCCACATAATAGTTATTTCACTCTCCTTTTCTGAAATTTGTATCTCTGTTCGTTCACCTATTTAATTTTGCTTGATATACAATCTAAAATTTTAAATATTTTAATTCCCTTTTTAAATACTTAAAATTTAAATTTTTTGGTTATGCAACATAACCACTCAAATAAACATATTTAACATTACGAGTAAAAGGCTAATTTTACTACTTACAGCCTTGAAACGTAACCATTTGAACTGGAAAAAAAAAATTAATTAAAGCTGAAAATTTGAATTCCTGTTTTATTTTGTACGCTAACCAAGATATTAAAACTGCCCAAAAATCCCATAGATTCATTCCTGATATTTTAGTGACGCTGTTGATTGGCTGGACGCTGGCTAGTTTACAGTACTGAAACAGCCATGTTTACTAGCAATGAATTTTGTATGGACATTAATAAAAACCATAATGTAAATAAAATAGATGTACATAGTTTTGTTATTATTGTGTGATCTGGTTTTTAAATTACATTTTAATATTTATAGAGTTGTAAAAATAAAGGCTGTTACTAATAGCGCGAATCTGTTTATCTAGATATATAAAACGAATAATAAGGATAAAAATGTCACCGGTGGCGTGTAACTATCTCCAATAGGAAATATATGAAACTGATCGTTATAATATAGTTTGTGCAGTTGCAGAAACCTTGGGAGTGTTACACAGACTGTACCGCTACATGTACGTTTCCGCCCGCATAGCATACACATGCCTCGACTGCTCGGCGAGCACTCAACTCCTAGCTCAGTTCTTGGGTGGTTCGAAAGAGGTGCAGATTAGTGAATTCCCAGCACGGGAGCGTTTAGCGGAAAATTAATAATAATACTCTTACTCAGATTACCATACAAGTTTACTAGTCACATGA
>PNEQ01106515.1:0-13547 GCA_003012365.1 Medauroidea extradentata
GGCACCTCGGACCCTAGCCGAAGATACACGAACTTGCCCGAAGCATGCGCTACGAGAGAGAGGGAATGCTATCTCTCTCTCTGTCTGCGCTTCTTTACGGAGTTATTCCGTTATTTAAAATTATTGATGCCTCTTCGTTCATTTAAGTCGCGTTCTTCGTTAAATTCTCTGTAAATTTACTGTTTTTTCTAACAGTGCATAAGACCCTTTATAGCCTCCCCATGTCGCATTCCGATACTCATTGAAGCACTTTTAACAACAATAATGTCAAGAATTTTAAATAAAAAGTATTACTTAATGTCGCTTCAGACTTACCGTTGAGTACAGTACAATCTACATACCTTGACTTTTGCGAGAGTGAATTTGTTTATTTTACAGAGGGGTGGGGAAACCGTACATTAGTTGGACGGAATAAAGTAATTAGGGTTTTAAGGGGTTCTTTTTACCCTGAGCACCCTACGCAACTCTATTCCTGGACATAGATTAATTTTCCTTTCAGTTTCGTCGCAGTCATCCACTTGTTAATTTTTACCACTGATTATTCAGTATGCTTAGACATTACTTTGAACTGTTTCTAGTTCCGTTTCAACAATTTTTTATTGTTACCCTTGTGTATGGCATACGTTGTTGTTTTAAATTTTTTTGAGTGTAAGAGAAGGCATTTTAGTTTTAACTTCGCAAAAAAGTAAATAAATAAAGACGAAATAAATAATTGTCGCAGGAACAGAGAGAGAAAATTGTTTTAAATATAGAACCAATATAACAGTATCCTTTCATTCCTAAAAATTTGACTAGTCTTATCGCAATATTCATTGAAGCCATTATTTCAATAAAACATTTCTTGGTCTTTTTTTCGGTATTTTTTATTTAATGATGGTGGTAATTGAACTCGTTTTATGTCAATATTTAAGAAATTTTAAAATGTGAATTGGATGTACTGCACGTAGTTAGCACTCGCCTCCAAGGCCGACCCAAGGTTGCAGACCAGTGTTTTCTGTGACACCCCAGACTAGAGAATGATGCAGAAATGAAATGGCGTGTCAGGCGCCTCTTATGTAAGCGTTTTCGATCGGATATTGGTAGAGACCCTGAATTTTCCCTGAAAAAAAAATTTGTAGTGGCTTGTTATCATGCCTTACGTAAGGCGTGTACTCGCCGTTGACCGACGTTATGTCATACATTAACGCCTCTCCGCACAAGCTTCTCAGCTGACATGCAGTGCTTTACTATTAATTATCCTTTTTCTATGGGACTTTAAGTTGTGACAGCATTATTTTATTTGTCGTCAGCATAGTTCAAAGTCTAACGCTCGTTTCTATAGCTGTATTACTCGAATCCGGTTGTTATTTTTTCTAGATGCAGCAATCTTGAAAAGCCTTTTTTAGCTATTTTGAAGGGCCCGAAAATGATGTTTCTAATAAGTGTGCCAAATTTTCAAAAGTACAGCGACATAGTTTGTATTGCGTGTCCTTTTTGTAAATATTTAATTATTATAAATATAATGTGCGTTAAATAGTTTCGTCCAAAAAATAATTGTCTTAACTCGTCGCAACGCATTTGAAGCGCAGGTAGGCAGGCCCCTTAAGATAGTTCAAGTGGGGAAAAATAATAGTTTTATGTTTGTATGAAATAGTGATACGTTACGTGGGAGTACACTTTCGTCTTTCAAATTTTTTTTTTAGCTCAGACAGATTTCCCATAATGGAATTTAAATTAAAAATATTCTTGTTTTTTTTTATAAGCCCCCCCCCCTTTCTCGAAAACCAATCAACATAATAAAACGAAAAAATTCGCAGTATAAGTACATGTTACGGGCTAGGACTTTAAGTATATACAAATCCAATACAAAATATTATTGTAGTTGAAAAAAAATTCTAAAAGAAGCAAAAACATTCCAAATTTCAGAAGTTTTTTAAATATACAATACATGGTTTGAGTGGGTTTTTATGTACGTAATGCCTTAACCCGTGACATGTACTTTTACTGTGAATTATTTCGTTTCGTTGAGTTGATTGGTTTTCAGGGGGTGTATGAACTAATAAAATGTAAATTTTGACTTTGAAACCATTTTGGGAAAACTGGCTAAGCTAAAACTTTTTTGTAAATGGAAACTGTACTCTAAAAAAGTGTCTACAAAACTAACACTGTTTCATACAAATATAAAATTAAGATCTTTTCCCTTTTGAACGCCCTTAACTACCTATCGTCGTGGTTTTTACTTCAATGTGATACCCAATTCTTTAAAGACATCTGATACGTGTTCACTAAATCAACGATAGATATCGGACCCGTCGAGAAACATAGTTGTTTTTCCATTTAGCACGATGACGTAAAAACCCAAAAATAAGATTTTCAAGTCTTCTAAATTTGACTACTCGGGGATGTAAAAGGGTAAAATGTGTCTCTGATGAATCGGCGATATATCATGAACATAAGCGGCTATCACCAACTTACAGAAATGTCTACAATGATTTTTTTTTAATCTAATCTCTAAATGCGTGAAAAAAATGTAAATTTTGTTTTATGTAAAGAGTGATGCCTACTACGCACTTCAAAAACGTAGCCTACAGGTAAATACGGTTTTTCAACATTTTTCCATATGCGTCTACTGTGCTAATGTACGAAATGAAGACACAGTTCGGAGAAAGACGGAACGGCATTGGCTCAGAAACGACGGAGACATAAGGGCGACCTTGAATCGCGCTTCAAATGCCACATCGCCTCAAAAAGCCAATCTCTGAAATAGCGTGCAAGGTTCCGGCAGAACGGTTTTTACTATGGGATTTAAAGCGGTGACCGTATAATTTTATTGGTGGAAAATCTGTAGCAAAGTTCAGCGCAGGTAGCGATCTGAGTTTCACATACATCCGGTTAGTACATTTTGAAATACGTCAGTCTGAAAAGGCCGTTTTTAATCACGTTGGAGGGCTCATAAACGGTGTTTTCAATTAGCATAGTGTCTTAAAAATGAGGTTCCGACCTTGTCTGAAGTGTGTTTTCTTTTCTCACGTTGGCAAAATAGACACAAGTGGAATTGTTTCGTAGAAGAAACCTGTTTACGAACATACTGCAACGCATTTGAAGCGTGAGGTAGGCGGCCACCTTAAGACACCATGCTCATTAAAACACTGTTTCTAAACCTTCCAACATAGCTAAAAACAGCCTTTTCATGTTATCGTACTTCAAAATGTACTAACCGGATGTACGCGATACTCAGAAACGTGCACTGAACTTCACAACAGACATTATATATTTCTTCCCAGGATTATTTACTTGTCTGGATACACATCTAATCTTAACAGCGATGACAAAAAAAAAAAAAAAAACATATTTTCGACACTCACTAATAATGTGGTGATGCCCCGCCACAAACTAAATAGTAATACAGACGTGAAATGACGTGGCGGCTCGTTTGATGCGGGCGAACATCGCCGCTTATTGGCTGCCCGGGGCTGTTAATACCAGCCGCGTGTCTGTTTGGTTCCTGCATGTTACGACAGGTTTCCTATTTGACCTGGTTGCCGGCTAGCAGGGCAGCCGCATTACACTGATTGGCGGTAGGCGTTTCCGCCATGTTGCTGGCCAGCGAAGCCAGAAGCCATTTTACTGGCGTTTGTGACTGAGTTTGCCAACCTATCAGCTACTTCACTTCTGTATTTCTGAACATTCTGTGACCCTACGTTATCGTTCTTGTATTTTATCTAAAGTATTTAAATTAATGATCTGTGAAGAATTAAAAAAAAAATTACTAGTAGTAACCTGTTCATAAAATTAAAGTTGTGGGAGATCCACACTTTATTTTTAATTCACTGCTGCTCAAAAGTAGCAAGCGATAAAAAGCTTCCTTGCAAAGGTCAATTTACATGCAGATTACTTGAACGAGTATAGAGGGGAACTAGTTTCACAAGTAATTTCTTTGACTTGTTCCGCTATGCGGTTTTACTTCTCATGTGTCATTAGGGGTAAAAAAAAAAAAAAAAAAAAACAATCTCGCGTAATGTGAGACCTAAGGACGATGCCAGTGCAATTTATGGCTTCCCCATCGCCTCTACGCGCAAATCACAAGAACTCGTGAATCTGGACCCATCGCCGTATTTATAGAAATCTTTAGAAATCTTGTATAGCCGGTTTAGTTTAACTGCGACTGCGCACATCTATACAAAAACAGAAAAAAAAAACTATTTTTCCACCGTGATTTCAATTTTTATGTAAACACGGACTGACGTAATGTCAATAACGTGTTTCCAAGTAACATCGCAGAATAGCCGCATATACAGAAGCAAAATGGAGAGGCGGTTTCTTTGTTATGAGTGTTTTCGGTTAGTCCGTGGGCTGCATGATGTTCTATGTATAGAGCTACTGATTTTTGGTGAAAAGTATTTTGCACAAACTTGTTTCAATTATTTATGTACACGTCTGCAGTTTTGCTTCATAGTCGGTGATTGGATGTGCTGTAAACTTGGCTTTCAGCGTCTTGGGTTCTACTGGTCATTCGGGATAAAATGAGCACTAAAAATTGTACTTTTGAAAAATATCATAAGCCATTATTGCGTACAATTCAACGTTAACTATAGTTGCCTTATTGCTTGTATAGTTGGCAGCGAAATTACGCAATGTAGTTCAGTATGTTTTCCTATTTAAATACGACAATACAAAAACAAAATCAACCGAAATCGACATAATCGTATTTTATATAGTTAAATTTTTTTTATTTAACTAACTATTCATACTGAATATATATAACAAACACACACACACACACACATATATATATATATATATATATATATATATATATATATATATATGGGTTTGTTAGTTTCCAAGTGGTGAAAATCACAAAAAATCGAAAATGGACTTGCACCACTACAGAATTGCCTGCAGTGTGGTCTACATACTTACCTAATGGTGTGCGTCCTAGTCCACTAAATTTTTCCATTGCATTAAGTATTAAATAAAAAAGTATTCCCTGAAGTTTAACACGGATACAAACTTTAAATTCTCTCTCCTGAAATATTTGCATTTTGGACTTGCACAACTTGGCAACTAACCCAATCATATATATATATATATATATATATATATATATATATATATATATATATATATATATATATATATATATATATATATATATAAAATTTACGGGCATCTTCGCTTAGTTCAGAGTAAAATTGCTTGACTTTGACTACAAAACTACTAGACACTTGTATCAAGAAAACCGTCACATGTGAACGACAACTGGAATTAAGAATTATGTAAGTTATTAGTTTTCCCTTACGTGTAATGTTAGTTATTGACACATGAATACAAGTTCTACGATATAATAAGCAGTTCAACTTGTGCATTACGCTGATTATATAAAAATACCGTACACTGTAAGCATATTTTCGTATCGGCTGTTAAACCGTAATTGAATAAAAACCTCACCTTGGAAACTCTACACAAGGTATGATTTCAGAGTCGCTTACAGGAAACCAGTTTGTGTATGCATTTAAATACGTATTAATTTTTCCCTGTCGTATAATACGTCGTTGTAAACGCGTTCAGTCCACCAAGTCCCATGCATTGGGGAGAGCTATGCTTTTCGTCCTTTAAGAATATAACATACTCTTAAGGCCAGGGTCTTTCATTTAATTTAAAAAACATTGGCAAATAACTCGAATATTATTTAACCAAATGCTTTGAAAAAATTCGAGACAGTGTACAGTCATACGATACACAATTTCGCCACAGCATTTTTTAAAAATAATGTACCGTTTACTAGCAAAACATTATTTTGTTTAATTTTGGCTTATTTTGACAACAAAATATGTGATATTTCAGGGGCAAAAATCTAAAGATACCTTCGGTGTATTGCAACAGAAAAATTCTGATACGAACGATGATATATAAGTGCTAAAACTGTAAGGATGAATTTTATATGTATGTATTAATTTGCGTTTAAAAAAATACTTTCGAAACCACTGCAAAACTAAAGAGCGAGGCCTTAAACAAAATTTTGTAATTGAGTAACATTCAACAAACAGTCCTGGTTACGCAATTCTAACTAACTTTCTACGACTATCCTAACCTAAATAACGGTATTAACAGTGTTTATGTTATTGATCCGGGCTATTAGGCCCATTATAAGCGATAAGAGCTAGAGTATCCCGCTCGACGAGAAGCATGTCACGTTTATTCGCAGCGCGTCAAACTGGCGTTCAACGTTTTCCTAGGAAAGAGTGTTTAAATTGGCGGGGATTTAAAAATTAAATATGGCGACCTCCAGAACATGTAAACAAATGACTGTGGAAATTAGGTGGGGTGGGGGAATTAATTCCAAGATGGCAGATGGATCCAAAATAATTTTTAGATTTTTTTTTTATTTTGGAAAATTTTGAAAGTGATGTAATCCAAGATGGTGGCCGGAAACAAGATGGAGGCTGGAAACAAGAATGCGGCAGGAAACAAGATGGCCATCTTGGTACACCATATCTGCCATCTTGGAACGAGTCCTATGGAACTGTAAGCGCGTGACCGTGTTTTTTATACCATGAAGTAAAGGCCAACACATGCCTCTCATTCTGTACTTTACGAATTCAGGTGGAATTTACAGCAGTATAAAAAAAGCCGTTTTGAGAGGCCCGGATATCATGTTTCTTAACAGGCGTGCTGAATTTTTAAAATTATTGAAGCCTAGTTTCAAGTGTGTGTTATTTTCGTAAACATATGAATATGTTAAGCGCTTTCGCGTAAAAAAGAATACGCGTGACACACTGCAAAACCGTCCATGCGACAGGCGAGCACTTTTTGTAATCGGATACGATCTCGAAGACACACTTCAAACATATTACGGTATTTAATTACGTGTTAATGACATGCACAGTTTAAAATTTGATTACTGTTGTAATAAATAAATAGTGCTTGTGTCAATTACCACGAAGCAGTTTAATAGTGAGCATATTAAAATACCGGTGTTATAATATGTTATACTTTGCTTAACCATACACATGTTAAAATATATAGTTTTCATGACTTGCTATTCTTCGAAGACGTGTACGTATTTAAATATTAAAAAATATAATGCAGTGACGTTTTTTGCACCATTTTTTGGCTACTCAAATACTCCAAGTTAAAGGCCCTGCCATTTCAAGCTTGTAGCAAACTATGGAAGAAATTACCTCGCAGTGATTTTATTTTATAAATTATTCTTCAAAAAATTGTTCTATGACAATTACTGCAGCATTTAGAAAGTTGACCAATTTATGTGTTTAATACTTAATATATATCTACTGTAATGTTACAATTTATATTTCATAACAATATACACGAGTTAAATATTATTTTCGAGCATAGTTCTCAGTGGCAGTATTTCTTGAGAAGTGTGTCGATTAACTTTTGCTTGAAAAAAATCTTTAAAGTGCATTTGTTGAAAAGTAGTTTATTTGAAATTCATTTCCTTTTTCGAACATCATTGCTTCAAGATTGCTGGGTAATGTATGGTACACGAGCACCTGATAACAACAGTGATTACTCGCATATTTGCTGCGTGCAAGGGTATCAGTCTTTATTGTAACATCGTCATATCTCTGACAGGTGCTTACATGCAGCTGTTCTTGCGGTAATACTGCGTCTTATTATTGCTTATCTTAACATGGAGCCTAATCAGGTTTTGTGCTTCAATGGTTGTTAAATACAAAATTCAAAACGAAGTAGCTATTGTTTGCAATCTTTCATTTACGAAGCCGTACATTATAGGACGTAGGTACTATCAGGGGCGTCATTTAAGGGGGCAGGGGGGACAAATGCCCCCCTGGATTTAGAATTTATATATATAAAAATATTTTTTTTGTATTTTGCTGTTTAAATATTGCTAACCTAAGAACATAAAACTGAAGTTTTATTATTAAAGTGCTTAATTAAAAGAAAAGATGCAACAAGGTCACTGTCGCTGAAAAAAAAATCTTGCTCCTCCCAAGGAAAACCTGAAATGAAACCCCTGGGTGCTATGTTAATGTTCCCATTTTGATGAGAAAGGACAGTGGACATTTCAAATTTATCAATTTTTAAGAATTTTTTAGTTTCATTATTAAGAGTCTTGTATAGCTGGAGCACTAACATTATTGAATTTTTAAAATTTTTATTTTCAGTTTCGGAATTTTTTTAAAATACATGGAGGGGGCCGCGGTGGCCGAGGGGTCAGGCCTCTCGCCTACCACCAAGGCGATCCGGGTTCGATTCCCGGCGGGGTCGGTCCCCAGTTTTTCGCATGTGGTAAACGTGCCGGACGATGCCGCTTGTTGGCGGGTTTTCTCGGGGATCTCCTGTTTCCCCCGCCAATTCATTCCGGCGCTGCTCCATACATCGTATCACCTCTCACCAACGCTAAAGACCTCGACATTAAGCGCTGACCAAAACCTCTTCACTCACTCAAGGACCAGCATGCTAGATTCCATGGTCCTATGCATATTCAAGCCCCGTCTATTTGTTCGCTGTCGGTTGTTCCACTGAGTAGCAGCAATAAAAAAAAGTGAACAAATGGTCGGGGCTTGAGTATGCATAGGTCACTGAATCCGCGAAATTTTTCGGCCCCTAATGATTGGATGGTTTTAAATGTGAACCTTGGGTCTGTACCCGCTAACCATTGACATATTGTGCTGCAATAACCTTGTTCCGTTTGGCAACAGTCAAATAAGTGACGTCTCCACACAAAGACACTGTGCCGATAGCAACGAAGATCTGCAGATGTCTCAATTCACTCAGAGTGTGCTCTCTCTCTCTTTCTCTCTCTCTCTCGTCACCACGTCATATTGATGTCAGAGAGAATGCTCTCTGGTCGTCTCAATTTGTAGGCGAGAGTGCGAAATATCAAGAGTTCAGCGAGAGAACGAAACTGTTCACTCGCTGCACTCTCTCGTTCTCTCTGGCACACGCTATCTTGATTACAACTATGGTTTGAGGTTATTGAAGAAACATGCATCATATATTGCAATTTTTTCAATATTTATAAATAAATAATTATTTCCAATAAACTGTTAATTATGGCGAAAATTTGTGTAAATATGTTCTGCCCTATTATACATTTAAGTACGCAAAATATAAAATTACGGCATCACCAGTAAATAGTTATTTGCTGCTTGAAATACGACGATGGTAAGTTTAAAATTATTATTTGAATTGCCTACAAATATATTAGATGTGTTTATAACTTGTATTAATAACATTTATGCACTTGTTAACTTTGCGTCGTTTGTTTACAAACTCGAGAGTGCATCGTCCCAATTGGAGAGAGAGAGAGAGAGAGAGAGAGAGAGAGAGAGAGATTACCAGAGAACTCTCTCTCGTGGTAATGTGAAAGAGTGCTCTCTCCAGATAATACTCATTATAGTGTACCTGGCGCGTGAGCCGTGCTGTACCGTGGTAAGGAAAGTACTATGTTTGTATAACTATCGCAAATGTTTCCAATGCGTTTATCTACGAAAAGAAGACACACTTCAAACTTTGTTCCTGCGATTTTAAATATGCCGTTCGTTAATTAAAAACATGAGTTACCAATCTCCTCAAAAAATGCTAAAAAATACTTTTTCACGTTGCTGTAGCTGAGAAAATATCAACCGTATTCGGAAAACTAAATTATAGAAACCTGCATTGTACTTTACCTTATGCTTTCCATAGATAAAATAACAGGGTTATCACTTAAAGTCCCATTGAAAAAACGCTTTCTACGAAAACACTGCGCGCTAGTTTAGTACTCCGCGCCCAGAGGCGATGAGGTGTTTGACGGACGAGTTCTGTTTGACTTATGGCCATCCCCGTTTCCGTGTCTCGAACGTAAAAAAGAAGCTAGCGTACACTATCTCTTGGATTAGGAAACGGCCTAAGGCACTGTAGCAAGTTATGGTGAAAATAAAGTGTAGAAATCAAGTTCCCCCGACAAATAAATAGCAAGCAGTGTTTCTGTGAACGAGTGGCTGAAACATACGAATTGGCTGAAGGGGAAAACAACCACGACTATAGGTAGCCACCCTTCGTGTCCTTCAGTGACCCTTTGTGTCCTCTGTGACCTCGCATCCTAGGAAGAGGGTTTGGGGCCAGATAATATTCCTGCTGTGGTGGCAGCTATACTAGGTCTGGCAGGCAGGCCTAGAAAGATTTATTGCGGGGCGGGGAACCCACAACAACAATCCACATCCTTTTTTCATAGCCTTCGCCCCCCTCCGTTTTCTTTGAATCCTTTTCCTCCTTTCAAACACGCCTCCAGTCAGACAATGGCTCGGATTGTGACCGTCTTCCAGAAAACATGGCGCTACGGTCATTGTGGAAAGTTATAGACTAGAGCACGGCCTTCGAAGCATCGGCGTCGTAAGCATTTGATTTTTTTTTTGGGGGGGGGGGATGTCACTGGTAGAGAAAGTGTACATATAACCTACGTAATAAAGGGGTGTGTAGGAGTCCTCCACCGGGAAATTTTATATTTTAAGGCGCAAAATGCTGCTATTTAAAGACTTCCTGCATCAAAATATTTAATATACAACTGAAGGAAATCTTAATCTTAAAAAATCTTAAAAACTACGAAATTTTTATGTCCCCCCCCCCCCCAACCCGTTTACGACGCCACTGCAGAAGTTCAGGTCTCGACACTGCTTATAAAATATTGACTCCCTTATGACTGATTTTAGTTCCTTTATTATCAGGAAATGTGAAGGAAAACTGGCGGTGCCACTAGCATACCCGTGCTAGTAATTATTTTTCTAACACTGAATGTATCATATTTTTAAAGTACAGATATTATAAACTTAGGCCGTGTCTCAATTCACTCAAAGTGTTCTCTCTCGCACTCTCCCTCTCGTGACCACGTCATATTGACGTCAGAGAGAGTGTTCTCTGGCCTTCTCAATTTGTTGGCGAGAGTGCGAAAGAGCGAGAGAACGAAACGGTTCACTCGCTGCACACTCCCGTTCTCTCTGCCGCCTGCCACCTTGAATACAACTATGGTTTGAGGATTATTGAATAAATGTGTTTCACATATATTGCAAATATTTCATTATTTATACAAATATAATTATTTACAATGAAAATATAATTATGGTGAGAAGTCGTGTAAACATTTTATGCTCTAATATACGTTTAAATACACAAAATACAAAATTACGACCAGGCCTATAAAAATTATTCGCTGGTAGAAATACGACGCTGGTAAGTTTAGAATTATTATTTGAAACGCCTACTGATATATTTGATGTGTTTATAACATGTATTAATAAAATTTACGCTCTTGTCACCTTTGCATCGCTTGATTACAAACACGAGAGTGCATCGTCCCAATTGGAGAGAGCGAGATTGCCAGAGAGCTCTCTCTCTCTCTCGTGGTAACGCGAAAGAGAGCTCTCTCCAGAGAGTACTCTTTAAATTGGGACACGGCCAAACTTAAGTTTAACCAGAATATTATTTGAAAACTAGAGTTTTGATTAAAATAACGAACTTCTGTTTACGACAGCACCTCTGCGATAGTGGTGCCTGCAGTTTCGTTCAGTCGTCTGGGTGAACTCATTATGATACTTTAAATAATGTTAATCTTGTAATATTTATGTGTATATTGATAAATAACATATGTTGTGTTTTACTTATAGTGTTCTCCTAGTAGACTAGTACTAGAAATCCATAAGATTTACTTATTTTTTCTCTGTTGACCATGTTTTAACTTGGCACTTGCAGAAAACTCACTTTTTACGCCTGCGTTATTATTTTTTTAACAATGTCAGTTGTAGAATGTGTGTGATGATAATAATAATAAATAATAATAAAATCGTCTTTATTAGGCGCAGTTAAGGCATATACGCCTTCTCGTACACTGAACCCATATTAGGTACATAAAAAAAATCAATAGCAATTAACTGTACTACCTAACTAACAGTAATAGCCTTAATGTTTACAAAAGACAGCCACGCTGAACAGGCACATGAAAACTTTATATAGTTTTAATTTTTAAAACATAGTACGATGGAAACAAACAACTAACACTAAGTTCAGTCATACGTACATTCATACAACCATTCATTCAGTATGTCAACTTTGGAGATTGTGGTCGCGCAGTAGCAAGCACTGCAACCGCTTCGTCTTGAATTGGTTGATGGAGATATTGATACATTTACGTTCAGTGTACGATATGGCATAATTGCCTTAACTGCGCCAAATAAAGACGTTTTATTATTATTATATTACTACTATTATGATAGGTCCGGAAGCAGTAAGGACGAGACAGCACTCGCGTCATGCCTAACTCTAGCCTCTATACTCTATCCATTCTAAGGTTGCAGCTAATCCAGCCAAGTGAATGTCAATAACAATTCGAATCACCCACACATTAATAAGGCCCTAACTTTTTCGTTTCTGCATTACTTAACATGTTCTATAATTATGTACATATTTCTGTCTAAATTTTATTGAATCAATTTTAAAATAATATACTTTATTATTGAATCTAGTGGTACTGTCTCATATTTGTAAACTTTTCTTCTAATGTACTTTATTGCACAAGTCTTTTGTATTACTATCTCATTCTTGTTTGTTAAATAACTTATAGAAAATGTATGTTGTAAGCTGCTAGTGTATATTCCAGGATTTAGATTAGTTTTCATTTAAGTTTTGTCGCAGCTGTCGGCTTATTTTATTTTAACTACGTCAATTTTATATACTTAGTCACTATTTTCTATTGTTTCTAGTTTGATTTTAACTCATTTTTTGCTACCTTTGTGCATGTGATATTTGTTAAAATTTGGTTAAGTGTAAGAGAAGGCATTTTAGCCTTAACTTCGCCAAGAAAATGAAAGACGAAATAAAATAAATAAAATAAAATAAATTTTTCGCACAGCGAAAATTTCATTTGAAATATTGAAAAATGCAAGGTAACTATGCTACAACACAATCACAATGTGAGGAATCAAGGTATAATTCAATTGCTTTGATTTATTTAGTTAGCAATTTTTATTTCTACTGCAACCTTGGAGTGAACAGAGTATAGGCACAAGACAATGAACTGGCATGCATTCTTCTAGTCGACAACTCGCTTGTATGAAACTTTCAGTTGTGACCCTTTCTGTTATGACGTGATATTAAATATGAAGGCGTATTGTACACGCTAATACCTTTTAGAAGATTCTGTGTCAAGATTTTCACAGCAAAAACTCCCAGTTTCACCATTTTCGGCCGCTAGAAAATATACTTTAATGAGAAGCGTTGTACTTTAAATGGCTATACGCACGTGTAACGTTCTTTAAATGCTATTTCTAAGCAGACATCTCTCGTGTATAGAGATGATGTACGAGTATTTCGCATATTAACCTTATAGCAGTCTAGACTTCTCAGTCCTATACACACACTGGCCAGAGTCGAATATCCATTGTCTCCTAACCGTACAAGTGGGTAGCCCCACTAATTATTTTATTATTTACTACTGGCTTGCAACCTCCAAAGGTGTGTCAAAACAGCTGTCATCTAATCACGGAAGTTACAGTGATATACAGGTAATTGGCGTTCAGCTTGACCTACAATCAATACGCGAAGTA
>PNEQ01106516.1:0-25855 GCA_003012365.1 Medauroidea extradentata
TTGTATCGCCAACACTGCTCCGCAGGTAGCCGCCTGCCGCCTCACAGTAGACTTTGACGTCACCAAGATGTCTTCACCAGTCTCTCTCCACAGGCGTAGCACCTTCCTCTAGCACTTCCAATAGCGAACTCCCCTCAAATGTGCCGATTCTGTGCTTTTATACTAGCCCAGACAGTCGGTTATTCCCCGCATTACAGGGTCTAAAAATAGATATTTCATCATGTTTCGGATGTGCTGGCAGTCACTTCGGCAGCCCTCGAAGGGTTAAGGCGCAGTTGGGACAGGTATCTATGACGTAGTGTCGGCGGTTTTCCCACTATGAGCCACCCGGGCTTTGAGTCATCGGCCAGCCCTCAAGGTGTTACGAAACAGCCGCCGACCACTAGCCTCCAGGAACATGGCACGCAACAATATGTTGCAAGGTAAACGGTAGTAAAATTTGTGATGTTAGATAATTGAGTTATGTTACGGATACAGGCCTCATTTGTATTATCTATGGCGGTTGTGGGAGTATTTGATAGCGTGACACAGTGCATAATCTGTCGTGTGCACAGGTGTGTGAGGCAGCAAGAGGATGTCATTTATAATATTTAACGTGAGTTTCTGAGTTTATGACAGTTTAACAAACCCTTTCATCAGAAACTCACAGTAATATGTTCAAAATTGCATCCTCACACACACACACACACACACATTCACACTGTACTGTCGCACCCTGTCAAATGCTCCCACCTCTACCATAAAGGATACAATATGTGGGCATCAGTTTACTTGCAGCACATTGAACAAAATTGTCATCAATAACTCAAAAACTACGGATTTCTGGACTCACGTTTCTGTGAAATTTACTTCTTGTTTTGGGGGTTAAAAACATACCCTTCGAATTTCTAAAAGTATTTGTGGAACACTCTGTACAATATTGGAGTTTTACATCAGATCGAAACTGTATTGTGTCAGATTATGTTTCGTATTAAATGTATTTCTTATTGAGACTGATATACATAGAGACACTCCCCCAACGCTTCACATTTGTAATCTATCAGTAATAAAATCTACGTTATTAATATATGTTTTAGAAATGTATTTTCCTGCAATAAGCTGGCACGTTTATTACGAGAAATATATAATTTTTTGAGTTTGACATCTATAGCAGAATAGGGCACAAAATACAATGAGGTGTTAGTCCACGTTTCTTAGTAAGAGTCTTTGAGCTAACAATTAACACCGTGACGTAAAATACTACGTGTAACTTTTAAATTTCAAAACTTTTAGCAGTACATTGAAATAAAAACGGTATGTTCTAAGGAGAAGCCAATTTGTGTTAAAAACAGAATAAAAATTTTACTGAACGACGTCAGGAAACAAAATAACACTTTCAAAAAATTTTCTTGAAATTACACCTCGCAATAAAATACTAATTTATGCCAGTTTCATATAAAATCATACGAAATTGACCTACCAACAATTTACTCAAAGAGTTCCTTAGAATCTAAAAATTTTAACTAAAAAAATTTAATTTCATCATCTTGTCTATTAAAAGGTTTTAATGATACAGTAGCGTAATAATAATGTATTTTAAATGATTTTGGAGACTATTCACTTCGACTCTGCAATCCAGGCCACCAGCCTAAATCCAGTTCATAGTAAATAAACGGCCAATAAATATCGAAATAAACAGATATATCGATTAAATAAACGGTTAAACGAGAGTTCGATAATGTACTAAGTGAGAAGTCGATAGGGAGCTAATTATCGATACAGTCGACCAACAATAATCAATATCGCAAACACTTTGAGTTCGTGAATTACGGGTAGATTCGTCATTTACAGATTGGTCAATACATGAAATGAAAAAATTTCTTCCGTAACAAGTTTTGAAATTTTTGTTCTTATGTTGGATATGTATATATATATATATATATATATATGTGTGTGTGTGCGCGTGTGTGTGTGCGCGCGCTTGCGTGTGTGCGTGTGTGCGTGTGACTTGGTGTATGTGTGTGTGTCCCATAAAAACATTTGAACCAGTAGACCGAATTTCATCAAACATTGTACACATATTGTGCTTAGTAACCTGACTTGACTTTTCTACATTTAGGTTATGCCCTATTCGTATTTTTAACTGGCGGCCCTTTTTATATTTTTCGACCGTATTGCAGAGTTTTATCAAACTCGGTATAAATAGAAATCCTAGTAAACTGAGATTAATGAATTTCATGCATGCAATATACATAATTTCCAAGCGGAGACCATTTTGATATTTTTAACATATTAGATTACATAAAAGGAAATATTTAATCGAAGTTCATCAATCTTGGTACACACATACCCCATACTAAGCTGACTTTACTTTAGTGTATGCTGATCATACTGTGTTCATATTTTCCAAATGGCAGCAATTTTTATATTTTTAGTACAGTATGACATATCCTAGGAAATTGTTTTCCGAATGTCATCAAATGTAGTACACATATAGCAAATATTAAGCTGACCTTACTTTTGAGTATTTCCATATTATTATATTTGTGTTTTCAAAACGGCGGTAATTTTCGTTTTTTGTTACTTTTTTATAATATGACATACGTTTGGAAATATTTTTCAGAACTTTGTCAATCTTCGTACATATATACTGCATAACAAGCTGACGTGACTTTTGTGTATTCGTTCATCCTGTGTTTATGTCTTCACTAT
Organism: Medauroidea extradentata; assembly: GCA_003012365.1. Taxonomy (NCBI): domain Eukaryota; kingdom Metazoa; phylum Arthropoda; class Insecta; order Phasmatodea; family Phasmatidae; genus Medauroidea; species Medauroidea extradentata. The sequence continues at coordinate 2,692 of PNEQ01106516.1, forward strand.
ACCGTAATTTTTCTATTTGTAGTATGATATTAATCATCGCAAGAAATATTTTTTCCGAATTTCTGTGAACTTAGTGCACATATACTTCATATCAAACGGGCTTGACTTTTGTGTATTTCGGTCAAACTTTGATCATGTTTTCATAATGGTCGCCAATTGTATGTTTTCACCATAGAATGACAGAGCTGAGGAAATATTTTTTCCGAAGTTTGTTAGTCTTGGTACTCATCGGTTTTCCAGGGTTTCCAGAAATTACTCCAGGGGAATGCTGTGATGGCTTCATAAAACTTCCTTCCCTCTGTGTTCCTCGACCAAGGCCGAGAGCTGTTCAAAGGCACGTAAAAAAGCAAAATAAAACAATTTAAAAAAATTTCCGTGAGTAAGTCGACTATACTCTTGTGTATTTCTTTCAATTTATTGTTATATTATTGAAAAGGCTGACAATTTTCTGTTTTTGACATAATGGTACGTATCTCAAGAAATATTTTTCTGCATTTCATATAGTTCAGTACACATGTACTAATTAGAAAACTGACTTACTTTTGTATACTTTGTTCATCCTGTGTTAAATTTTTTGCATAGTTTGACACATCTGAGGAAACATTTTTCATTAATCTTGGTACTCATAAACAGTTTGCAACGTCCACTTGACTTTGTTTTTTTTTTTTTTTTTCGTGCACTTTATATTCACATATTCAAAAATGGCGTAAAAGCGATTAGTTGGTTTCACTACAAACTAGTATTTCCCACTGTAAAATTTAGTTTAATTTTAAGCATTTTTTGCTTCTTCCTTTTTAAAGATGGCCCTTCCGAGATCGGCTTATGGCTTGTGTAAATTTTACTGCTGAAGGGAAACAGATCAGTGTAGGTTTGGGAAACCGTCAACTCCTTTTACCAAAATCCATACAATAACAGAACCTGTTAATGAACTCCAGCTAGGTAAACTTACGGGAAATTAAGTAGTTACTTCACGACGTGTTTTTATGAAATACTTTTTCGTAGAATAATGGTGTATAGTCATTGTTTCCACCCATTTAATACAGTCGGTTAAAACGAAAATACTTCGTTCTAAAAAATTTTTAGTAGCCTTAGATAATTTTAATTACTAAAATTAATAGCTAGCACTCATTCGAGTGGACCAATAATTAAAACTCTTAGGTAATTTAGCGACATAATATAAATATTTTGCACTGGACATTACACGTACTTTATGTCACCTATTCTTGGAAGTGCATTAGGAAACTATAGATTGTAAGGTTGGCAAATTGTTCTACTTATTTTACGCAACACACAATTATAAATTGTTTTTTTTCTCTCAACCACAGTGTAATCTTGAAAATATCCCTAGTTAAGCACTGCTTCAGCCATCTCCAAAAATTATTTTATGTTTAGTAAATTATTAAATCTATACATAAAAACTAATACGCTTTATGTTCAATATAAGAAAATGTAACCGAATAATGATTTAAGCAAAAACGAGTTAGTTCCGTAATCATCTAAATACTAGTTCTGATTTCCAAGGTGAAATTAAAAAAAAATTCAAATATTTTGAGCATCATATGTTAAAGAGTATGTGAATAACTTTATTTACGTCTCTATACATTTGATGTTTCAATGCAGACAATAAAATTATTTATATCAGAACTAAGACATAATTTCCTTGCCCTTTAACCATTTCTCAGTATTAAGCTCGTATGCAAAGAAGCGTTCGGGGCTTTCTGATTTCCAAACGATGACGTACATCGCAAAATATTTGTAGATGCATCATTTTACGGTACAAATAATTTCATCAGTTTCTGTACATGTAGAGCTTTTCAGTTGGAACGTAGAAATAAATTAATTAACTCACATACCAGTATTGTAATAAATGCGAAATTTTTCGATCATATTTGTCTCGCATTTTCACTTAGTAAAACATCGAAAATAAGGGCCTTGTTTAAGTTTGTTGCAAACTACTTAAAGCACATATAGTGTTTTATAAAACAATGCCGGCTTCCGTAATATGGTCGGAAGTATTCTAGCCTAAGGTGCGAAAGGTTATGAGATTTAATTCCAGCACGGGCATGGATGTTCATAACGATTTCATAGGTTTTGATAGTTAACCGTCCCTTATTAAGCCCAACGGCGTAATCTTGGGGTAAGCAAATATACTTCCTAAATAAATGTTACCAAATAATATTTTTACGAAGTTTTTTAAAGTAACATACTTATTCCTTTGTCAACACTTATGAATTTACTATAACATTACTAGGTATAAAAAAAATAACAATATTCATAAAGTGAAAAACATGATAGGCCGATTTCTTCACAAGAGACATCAGTATGTCTTCTATATTCCACTTTTGAACACTCTCCTTAATTATGCAGCTTAGTCCAATTTTCTATTTCAAAAGTTATTGTTATTTAGCGGATTTTTCGTAGCCGAGTTATTTATTAGTAAAGTGATTGTTTAATGAGGTTGGTTTTCGCGTATTCGAAGACCTAGTATTCAATAAATATTAATTAAACTAGTTAAGTGTGTCTAGTAACACAGTTTTCTATTTTTACGAAGTAGTGTTAGTTTACTGCACTATAATTGAGTACAGTTTCGCCTTACGGAACAGTTTGTGCGTCAAAGTCAAAATTTGCATGTTACGATGCCATGTAAATAAGAAAAACCAGTTGTCTTGCCTAGACGAATTAACTTACAGTGAAATAAAGTGCCTTGGGCAACATAAACAAATATTAGAAAAACTCACAGCGAACGAATTTGTAATTTAAAACTACAGAATTTGCCAATTTTTCCCACTACTTTTTGAGATTTTTCTTATAGATTCAAAATATTACGTTCTATGATTGTAAATATTAGGTTACGTCGTCTACGGTATGTTATTTCACTGTGAATAACTTCATCTGATTTTGTAAATGTGTTTTCACTATTCGCATGGCAGCGTATCATGCCAATTTTATCTTTGACGCACCATTATGAGAAAACTATGGTATCTAAAATTGTATCATAGTAGATAACTGCACTCACAAGTACACTCTACAAAACAAACACTACTTCATAGTAGTACAAAATTATGGTTCTATACCACTTAAACACCCTTAAATACAGAACGTGAATGTCAGAAGAAGCTATCTACTTGAACGCTTCGGATCTATATCACGGCAACTTTATTAGAATGTAAGGTCCGGGGCAGCATAAATCTGAGGACCCCATCCTTTTCAATGCAGTGATAATGTGCGCTTGTAGGGCCTAATGCTTTCCTGACATGTTAGCTGCGTTGTCATAACTCTGACATTGGCAAGTCTGAATTTCAAGTTCGTTGTCTTTATTTATACTTAAAATATTTATTTCACAACTACCAATGCGGTTTAATGTGAGCTTCAGAAAATCCCATACATTTCAAATTATTTTTTTAAATATTTTTAATATAAAAAATTAGGCTTCCTAGAGTAAAGGGCCCGGGGCCATTGCCCCTTTTGCACCCACGTATACGCGTCCCTGAGCAAGGGCGTCATTAAGGTGGAACCGGGGGGGGGGGGGCAAATGTCTACCCCCTGGATTTAGAATTTTAAGTGTATAAAATATATTTTTTGTATTTTGTTATTTCAGTAATGCTAACTTAACCACATAAAACTGAAGATTAATTTATACATGTTTATTTTATTAGAAAACATGCAACAAGGTCACTGTCGCCGAAAAAAAAATCTTGCAACCCCCCCCCTCCCAGAAAACCTGAAATGACGCCCCTGGCCCTGAGCTAGAGACGCAAGTGAAACAGACTACGTAGGGAAAGCTTCACGCACGGTATGAGGGTCAGAGGGAACTATAGAGGATGTGACGAACACAAGCTTCTGTGAGAAATTGTTCGGGCCTGCACACCCCCTTCCCTTGCAGGTGGTCGACAGCCAATTTGTTCAGCAAGCACGTACGACTTACCTTCCCAGAAACTCCGCCCCTCCCTAACCGAAATAACTCGGCACCCCCCACCGTCTTCGTCTCGCTCGAATACTCCTTGGCGTGCGTTCGGGGGCGACCGTCTCTGAGATTTATGTGTTTACCAGATAATCGGTTCGCTGCGAGCTAGAAGTAATCGTTTCCACCCAGTCTGCAGAATAGTTCAGCAGTTCACTACACGAGTTCAGCACCTTCTGTCTGAGAAATTGAATGGCCCTCAATAGTTCTGTACGCAGAGGGATAGTAAAACATGTTATTAACAGGGACAGTGAAAATATCGAAAAACTTCGGTACTGACATAATTACTGTAAGATTTGAAGCATCATATTAGTGTACTACGTTATTTTACAAATTAAATAGTTTGCAAATAAATCACTATTATTCTGTTATCGCACATCTCGTTGACGCAATTTAATCTGAATACATAAATGACAAAAATGTATAATTGGCCATATTTTCACTACACTGGAATCTTGTAAGCAGTCTACTTTTCACTCAGGTACTGTGATCTCTTCACTAAGATAACATTAACAGTTTTAATAACTATCGAAATTAATTTATTGCAGTTTCAAACCTAAATCTCTGTTAAGCAATGTAATGTGTACATCGTGTTTGTCACTTTTTATGTTCTTATTTTAACAAGTGGAAGAAGTGCAGAAATTGGCGGAAGTTACAAATACGTATTTAACAAAAAAATAGTTTACTGTGACCACCTTACTATATTAAAAACTTCTTATTTTTGCTAGAAAATGAACCTAACTACTTGAAAAATATTACGTACTTGATGTTACAATGACACTAGCTCAATTTATCACTTATGTTTTGTAATATATTTGAAAAAAAAGCCAGTACAAAATTAATTTTTTTAATGATATATTCTAATTGACGTACACATAAATAAGCACGTATTATTATAAACACAATAGAAAATATTAAAACAAATTTTAATTAATTTATCGGAAAATTTTTTTCAGGCAAATATATTTGGCATTAGCTGGAGAAATGTCTGCAATATCAACCAACTTATTAAAATATTTTAATAAACAATATGCGGTTTACATATGTCTCTATGCAACAAATTATATACTGACAATATTTTTCACGTGAATTAGCATACAATTTGACATTATTATATTTACTTTAAAATTACGTGTAGTAGTGATAAGTTGTATCACTTAAGTTCACACAAAATGAATCTATTTCGGCAATGTATGGGAAACCATATCAATATGAAAGTTAGGTAAATACCAAACCTGTTTACTCCTATTTTAAATGTTTAGTACCACTGTTGTGTGAAATTCTAAAACTTATTAAGTATTTAAAATACTTTGTAACTTCCAGAAGATCAGTTTTAACGAATAGGCCAAACGACAGTGTCAATTCAATTGAGAAAAACTAGCACTTTGTTTTAAATACAACATTATTCTCTGAGCAAAAATATATTTTATTTCAAAACAAAATATTTTTTTTTAAAAATTACGATTTTGGATAAACCAGTCACACATCTGTTTTTGTCTCAGGAAGTAACGATATTTTCCTAATTAGTCTTAAGACATACATTAAATAGTATTACAGAAAGAGTTTTCAGAGTTTTAACCCTTCTTTGCATTGGAAGTGTACATAATATTTATTGTAAAATAAATGTAATGCTTCAAAAATATATTAAAATACGTGATTGAAGTTACGAAACTTGACTCTCAAAACGCTCAGAATAAGTATATTTACATACTTAGAACTGTGAAGTTTCACCTCCTGGTCTACTCGAAAAACTTCCGATGTCGTTTCGAATTTCTCTTCTCAGTATAAACGCTATTGGAACATCAACATATTGTGAACTTAAATTTTCAGCCAAAGTTTTTCGTGTGTTTGTGATTACATGGACAATACAATTTGTACAGGAACCGGAACGCAAAGGGGAACCTTTGACTTGACGCTGTAGCATTATGGACACATTCGTTTCCAAGTAAAATGCATCACTAACTATTTACATGAAGATAAATACAGTTTGTTTGCGACCGTGCTCCCTAATAACTCGTATTTAGGGATCCTTGTTTCACGAAAATAATTTTGCCCCACTTTGTTTCGGTGCCTTACGTGCACATCTGCAGTTCTGCTTCGTGGTCAGTGATTGGATATTTTAACTCTCACGAGCCTTGGGATTCTACCTGCAAATTATAGACGTGTGGTGTTCAGGAACGTTACTGTAATCTACTCAGTCAAATGAGACACGGCACTTCACATAGACACGCTGCCAATACCCATGAAGCAGAATTGCAGATGTGAACGTAAAGGCGCTGAAATAAACTGGAACAAAATTCTTTTCGCGAAAAACAGGTGGTCTCTACTCATATTTCATCAAGCTCGTCATTCTCCGCTTAACGAGAGTCCATCCTTCAAGATTTTTCGGCAAAAATATCTGAAAAACTATTTTTCTACTTAACTATACTTGATATCAGTAAACGTTCAATTAATTACGAATTAGCGAACGTGTTAGATGATTAAAGTTGTGTATAGTAGTGTAGGTCAATAAGTTTCTGTCTTCAATTGAGAACTGAAAAACTTGACGGGTAAACTTTTTGCTGAAACGATTTGCTGAACTGAAGAAGTTCGATGATATATACGTGACACAAAATTTCTTACAGTTAATAACTATGGAAAAGATAACGCTAAAGGAATATGCGTCACTTTGGCAACGTATTAGATGAAATTTTTCGTACAACTATCGTATTTATCTGCAGTTGTAGAAAATGTTTTATATTTTGATCTTAAATCTTCAACCTTCATAATAACACATTTTGCGTATATTTATGCATCGATATGTCTTGTCGAGAAAATAATAAGTCAGCTGTAATTTATTCAGTTCTTTAATTAAATTTTCTCCAGAACTGTTGTTACAATATATTTAAAGTCTACATTTTGTCGGGTTTGTGTTCTCAGGCTTATCATATGAACTATTGTGTTTGGATGATTCTTTGTATTGTAGCTTCATATAGACTTCAAATTAATGAGCTATGTAGACGATTGATTGAAGAACATCGCAACATTGGCCGAAAAAAAATATATCAACCTGTGAAGTCAAGCAGACGTTCTCAATAGCGAACGTAGTAATAATCGAAGGAAAATATTTCCGAACACACCAAATATCATAAAATTCACTTTTCAGAATTTAATCAAAGTTTGTAGACATATAGGAACTGTTTCTATTAAATTCAATTTAATGTTACGTATTTTTGTTTGTGTTATTTTCGTATTTGCAAACTGGAGGCTGTTTTGAGAATAATTTGATACCTCGAGATGTCTAAGGAACCATTTTGCAAAGAACTCAGTAAACATATAAAACTTATGAAGTTTTCTTGATTTTTATATTTTGGTTCATGCCGTGTTCGCATTTTCTTCATGTTAGCAATTTGAACATATGATCACTAGAGATGATAGTATATCGCAAAAAAGGTTTTTGCCAACATACTTTTGAAAACACTGTAGTTTTTGTGACGTGTATGATTGGGTGATATACGTCTGACACAACATAGCTGTCTGCAGACCAATAATAGGCATAAAATGTTCCTATAGCGGGATTCTTATTGGCTCAGTCAAATAGGGCAACAGCTCTACGTACGAGCCAGTAATCTTTACATAAGATGAACGTGCGTTGAAACCCTGCAAACAGTCAAGTTTTCCCGCGATAAATCATTATATCTAGTGACCACACTAGATATCCAAGGAACCATTTCTCATAATTTCATAAAACTCAGTATTAATATAGATCTTTGTTAAGTGACATGACTAGGGCCACGATTTTGTCGCGAAAAGATTTTTGCCCCACTTTGTTTCAGTGACTCACGTGCACATCGGCAGTTCTGTTTCAAGGTTATTGGCAGCGTGTCTATGTTCAGACACGTTTCTCATTTGACTGCACCAATCAAAATAAGATTATTGTGAGTCAGTACGTCTATAATTTTCCAAGGCCAGTGAGAGTAAAATCATCCAACCACAGACGATGTAGCAGAGCTGCAGGTTTGCACATGACGCATCGAAACCAAATGTTGCAAAATTATTTTCGCCATAAAATCGCGGCTCTAGACATGACTTGAGATTTTTTTTCTGTGTTGGTAATTTTATTGTGGCTGAATTTTAAAATGTCTATCTCATGTGCGATATAAAATAAACCATTTATCTGAATTTCGCCCAACTCAGTACGCACGTTGTACCTAAACCAGCGACTTCAGTAACGCACCTTTGAACACCGAAATAAGAACGGCTGGAGCCAGCGACCGAACTCGCGTCTTCCCGAATGCGAGTGCAACCCGTTTATTACTTTTGCTGGTTACTTCTTGTTTATGTCTTATACTCCAGTAGACATTTCCCATAGCCTGTGTCACCAAATTTTCGACCTATGCCCTGTTACCTAACTTGTTTAAGAGTCTGCAGCACATCCTTGGTAAATAATATCCACTTTTGTTTATTAAATGAAGGATTTGAGTAATAACCAGCAATGTTTGTTTATAAATACACTAGCTGTCCCGTTGCGGCTTCATCCGCGTGTACTATAAAACAGAATAACTAATTTTTAATTACGTATTGATTGATGGTGTTACTATATTCTCTGTATATCTGTAATTTGCGAATTACCTTAAATTGGTTTACATAAATACACGTACGCCAACTTCAAAGAAAAGAGCATGTCTCCTTAAATTACTATTTAAGAGTTTGCGTAGCTTTATTTAAAGCAAAATAATCCTCGGTATCTCAAATGGTTCAGGAGATACAGATAATTAATATAAAATACGTTTCAATTTTTTACCAGCTTTCAAGGACGAACTTTAAAAATTCTAATAAAATTTTTTGGGCATTTACATGAGTACCATTCTAATGCAAAGATCACCTCAATATCTTAAGTGGTTTAAGAGAAATAGAGGATTTATTGAAAACACATTTAACGGCTTTTCACCCCCTTAATTTTCGAATTTCGAAAAATCTAACAATTCTTAAACATGTAATTTGCTTAGGCAATGTTTTGAAGTAGAAATACTATCAATTTATCATCAGGTTAAATAGGTAGGCCTATCGAGAATTTCGCGAAAAAAGGTTTTGCCCCTTTTCACCCCTTTCATTTTAGATTTTCGAAATTTCCTTCTTTAGCGGCTGCCTACGCCGTGAGGGGAAGCTACGTTGAAAAGTTTACGTTTCTAGGTCCAGCGGTTAGGGTTGTGCGTTGATGAGTGAATAAATGAGTGGTGCACTTCATCTCTATGTATAAAAACTAGCTGTCCCTTTGCGGCTTCGCCCACGTGTACTACAGAAAAGAGTAACTAACGTTTAGTTACGTGTTAATTGATGGTGTTACTATATTCTCTGTATATCTTTAAAACAACAAATACAAACAGTTCATCCAGTCCACTTCACTGAGCTTACTTTAATTGCACAACATCTTTGTTTTTAATTAATCTTTATTTCTCTGTAAAATAGCTGCCCGGCTGCGGCTTTGCCCGCGTGAAATTATATAATGTAAACAGTAACTCTGGATAAAATATGTGATGAAGGCATTTAACAGCTAGCGTACTCAATAACAGTGAACTATAAAGTGTCTTAGCTCAGTGTAAAGAGCGTGCGCAATATGTTCGTATGATGTCATAGTAATTCTCATCGCAAAGTCTTGCACGGGATACGAACCCAAACCACATCCCTCCCACACCACAAACTTTATACAATACCTGAGTGAATGCTTAAAGGCAGGCCGTGATTATTCTTCGTATGTACAGTCTACAGCCCAAAGAGGTTTTATTTATGACTAGGTTGGCAAAAAGAAACAGTTGAATTATTTCTCCATGATCATTCTCTTTTTCGGGAGACTGCAACATTTTACTGCTTTTCACATGCTTAATTTTCGTATTTCCTAAAGTCATGAACTTGATTTGCAGAAATTTTCATAAGCTTAATTCTTATCAAAAAATCATCTCGATATATCAACGGGCATAAGAGGTACATATTTATTTTATTTTTTAAACAGTTTTCAAGGAAGAATTTTAATCAATCCTCATATCACTTTTTTGATATTTATGTAACGTTTATTTTAAAGCAAAAACTATTTCAAAATTTCCACTGGTTTAAGAGATAAGTGGGATTAATTAAAAACATGTTTTAATTTTTAAAAAACCTTCAAGGACGAAATTCTAAATATTCTAAAAATACTTTTAGATATTTTCTTAAGCATCATTTTAAAGAAAAAATTACCTTACTCTTTGAAATAGTTTAGGAGAAATCCCGGATTAATGAAAAACCCATTTTACAACTAATTTTCGAATTTCGCAAAATCGAAAAATTCACAGACATGCATTTGTTCCGGCAATATTTTGAAATTTAAAAAGTTATGATAGCTATCCCGGTTAATGAGATATCAGGAATTCTTTAAAAACAATTTTCACCCGTTTTCACCCCCTTAATTATCGAATTTGGAAATAGCCATTCTTAGTGGGTGCCTACGGGGTAAGGGGAAACTTCCCTAAAATTTTCAGGGTTCTAGGTCCAGCGGTTTGGGCTGTGAGTGAGTGAGTGTGTCAGTCAGGACACTTCATTTTATAAATATTAAGAAGAGCACTGACTGACTGACTGACTGACTGACTGACTGACTGACTGACTGACTGACTGACTGACTGACTGACTGACTGACTGACTGACTGACTGACTGACTGAGTACTGAGAGACTGACTGACATATCAAACTGCAGCACAAACCACTGGATCTAGAATCGTGACATTTTTTGTGTGGGTTCCCCTCAGGTCGTCGTCGAGCACTAAGAAAGGAATTTTCGAAATTCGACCTCTAAGGGGGGTGAAAAAGGGTGAAATATATTACCGAAGGAAAGTCGATAGAGCTCGAACTCGACAGCCCATCATCGTGATTTTTACATTAATAGGACACTCATAAAAATGGATATTGGCCATAATATATATATAATATATAATTCACGTTTAAGGGGGTGAAAAGACCTTAAATGTGTTTCTGATTAACTATCGAAACCTATTGAATCCTTCGGGATAAAGAGTTGGTATTCACTTAAATATGTTGCTAACGTAAATACCTAAAATTAGTTTTAGGTTTTTTTTAGTTCGACCACCAAGCGGTAAGAAGGGCAAAATGTGTTTTTATGAATCGTCTATAACTTTGAAACACAGTTGGCTATCGTCGTGATTTTTTTCTTTAATTGGTTACGTATACAAATGTCTATAACAAGAATCCAAGACGTTTAGAAATTATTTAATTAAGTGGGTGAATATATGTAAAATGTGTTATCGATTATCCTTCCATATCTATCGAACCAATCGAGATAGCTAAGTGCTCTTCGCTTTGAATTGATACTTTTAGAAATATCCCAACTGCCATTTTAAATTAATTTTCCTAATTCGACCCTAAAGAGGTTAGAAAAGGGTAAATTGTGTTTTTGATTCACAATTGATATGTGTGTATATATATATATATATATATATATATATATATATATATATATATATAAATGAAAGCTGACTGACTGATATATCAAACTGCAGCCCAAACCAAAACCACTGGACCTAGAATCGTAAAAATTTTTGTGGGGGTTCCCTTCAGGTCGTAGGCGAGCACTAAGAAGGGATTTTTCGAAATTAGACCTCTAAGGGGGTGAAAAGGGGTGAAATGTGTTTCCGAAGAAACGTCGATAGAGCTCGAACCCGACGGCCTATCATCGTGATTTTTACTTTAATAGGACACTCGTAAAAATGCATACTAGCCAATTTAAGGATTTTTCGAAGTTCAAATTTCAAGGGGCTGAAAATACCTTAAATTTGTTTCCAATGAACTATCGATATCTATCGAACCCTTCGGGATAGAGAGTTGATATTCACTTCAAAATATTGCTTACGTAAATACCCAAAAAGTAGTTTTAGGTATTTTTGAAATTCGACCCCCAGGCAGTAAAAAGGGGCAAAATGTGTTTTTCATGAATCGTCTGTATCTTTGAAACACAATTGGCTATCGTCGTGATTTTAAATTTAATTGGTTACTTTTACAAACGTCTATGACATAGGACTCAAAGACGTTTCGAAATTCTTTATTTAAAGGGGTGAAAATACGTGAATTGTGTTTTCGATTTTCCTTCCATATCTATCGAATCAAACGAGATATCGAAGTGCTCTCTGCTTTAAATTGGTGCTTTTGTAAATATTCCAACTGGTCAAAAAAAGGGCAATATGAGTTTTCGACTCACATTCGATATATATCGATCCCAAAGTTTTTTTATATAGAGATGTGATTTTTGTTTAGGATTGATGCTTACTCAAATACCTAAAAAGCAACTTAAGGAAATTTCGAAATTCGCCACCTAAGGAAGTGAAAAATGGTGAAAAGTGGTGAAAAGCATTTTCTATTAATCGTCGATATATCTTGAACCCAGCTGGCTAAGGTTGTGTTTTTTACGTCCACGAGATACCAATAAAGTATTCTAAAACGTAATTCAAGGGTTTTTCGAAATTTTTTCTCTTAAGTGTTGAAAAGACCTTGAACGTGTTTTAGATAAATCCTCGATATCTATCGAACCCGCCGAGATATAAAATTAATTTTTGCTTCAGGATGATGATTACAGAAATTATCGCAAAACTTTTTTCAGATTTTTCTAAAATCGATTTCTCAATACTGTGCAGGGGTGATATGTGTTTTTTTTAGGGAATGATCGATTTTGATTCGACTGAACGGGCTAGCTATGTGATTTACACTTCAGTTTGATACTTATACAAATGTCTAAGATGTAAATTAAAAATATTTCGAAATTCGACACCCAAAAGGGTGAAAAAGCACAAAATTTGTTTTCCATCAACCCACGATATCTATCTAACCAGTAGCGATATTGAGGTGTTGTTCGCGTCAGAGTGATGATAACGTAAATATTTTAAAAAATATGTATGTAATTTTTTTCTTTATTAGAAACGTGATTATTAAGAATAAAACTTAGTTGGTCAATAATCAAGGCAGACGATCCGAAAAGCAGGAACAAGCAGCGAGAAACAACTTATACTGGAGTTTCACTACAGTAACCTATCGAGACGTGGTGTTGTACAACCTCTATGAGCCCAGGGTACATATATTTTATTTATTTTTTTAATTAATTTTATTTTCATGAATTATTTCAACGTTACGTGACGCAGTTGTTTGTCACTTAGGTCTAAATTCCGGGAGGTTCTGGGCTCGAATTCCGTTAAAAGCTGCGTGCAAACGTTCAATTCTGACACACAAAAACTACAAAGCAGATCGAATCAGTGCAATTTACATGTAGTCTTTAAAAGTGGTAAAATTGCAGTTCGCTTTCCACTTAGGTTCCTCTACAATATCAGCTGACATATCGTCGGTATACTGCCAAAAGTGATTAAGTCATAAATGCTATTTCGTTTAAAAATAGTATTAAATTGTAGATATTAACAAAAATGTGGTATGTCACTATACTGTGACACAACAGTACGAAAAGACGAATAGACTTTAAACTTGGGCAATTGTTCGTGAACAACATATACATATTCCTAGCATTTTTATAATTTTATCTCATTTTGACTTTGTCACTTTTGGCAGTATACCGACGATTATATCATCTCACTAATCTCAGGTTTGGGGCACCAAATACGTTTCCGCGAAATCTTTACCCACTGAAACATTGTAATGTCGATAAAGTTAACGTGAATATTTTGAAAATATATAACTGAGGGCACCGTCACCAATGGTTGTGCACAGGGTAAACAAATGTTTTTCATTCGATTAACCTCTTACCTTAGGTGTCTGTAAGTACCCCACAACGTCAAATAGGTAGGGCTATAAATAAGGCCCAGGCGAAGTCGCTGTTAGTGGCAGGGACAAACTTAAGACTGCTTTTCGCGTGGACAGGTATGGCTATTTATCCTGCTGCATAATTAGTTCAACTAGCCGCTTGGACATTCTAACACTTGATGACTGAAGTACCAATCCTGTGTACAAAGAGGTTTTGCAATTAAAGTAAATATTATCAGTTACGAATAATACTCGCGAGCAAAGCCGCGGGGGACTGCTAGTATATATATATATATATATATATATATATATATATATATATATATATATATTCCATTGATTTTTATACAGCGACGTGATTTTTGTTTAAGATTGATGCTTACTCAAATACCTGTTCAATAATTCCAGGAATGTTCGAAATTCGCCATCTTATGGAGGTGAAAAGGGGCGAAATGTGTTTTCAACTTGTCTTAGATATATCCTGAACCCAGCGGGATATTGTCGTATTTTTCACGTTTAAGAGACACCAGTAAAGTAGTCTAAAATGTGACTTAAGTTTTTTTTTTTTTTTTCGAAATTCTTTCTCTTAGTTGGTGAAACGACCTGGAATGTGTTTTAGATCAATCTTCGATATAAATAGAACACATCGACATATTCTATTCTGATTTTGCTTCAGGATGATGATTAGGTAAGTGGCAGAAAAATTGTTTAAGATTTTTTAAATTTCGAACTCCCAATACAACGCAGGGGTTATTGTGTGATTTTTAGTTAATGATCAATTTTATTTCGACTGAACGAGCTATCGTCGTGATTAACACTTCACTTGAATACTTGAACAAATATTTAGAGTGTGAAATTAAGATTTTTCGAAATTCGACACCTAAAGGGGAGAAAAGGCATAAAATTTGTTTTTTATAGGTAGATTTATTGAGGTTGTTTTCGCGTCAGAATTATGAATACGTATGTATTTTAAATAGTAAAGCAAGTTTTTTATTTTATAAGATAACTTAATTATTAAGAAGAAAACTTAGTTTGTACACTTTAAAGCAGACGATCCGAAATCAAGCACGACCAGCGAGAAAAATGATATAGGAGTTTCGTCCTATAGTTCTGCCGAGGCGTGTTGTACTACCTCTATGAGTGTAGGAAAGTAATATTTTATTTTTAAAAGTTTTCATTAATTATTTCGACGTTATGTTGCGCAGTTGTTTGTAGATTCGGTCTATTGTTCAAAAGGTTCGTGGCTCAAATTCCATTAAAGCTTTGCAAATGTGCAATTCTGACAACAAATGCAAGACAGATTAAATAAGTACAATTAGATGAAGTCATTCAAAAGTGGTAAAACTCTATTATGCAGTCCAATATCCATTAAAGTTCCTCAACAGGTTGGGGTACCAAAAAAATTTTATAATTCTGAAAAACATTATCCCACCAAAAATGCCAAATGTCACTTAACTTCAAGTGAAGGTTTTGAAAAACAAGCATGTTATTCAAGACGCCATTACCAGTGATTGTGCTCGGGGTAGATCAGTCTTCGTGCACGTAAACTGCTCATTTACATTCGATTACCCGCTTACATTTAAGAGCCTGTAATTACCCCAGAACGTCAACTTTACTGTGACTATATATAAGGTCAAGTTTAAGTCGCTGTCAGTGCCAGGGACAAACTTAATTCAGAAAGATTTTTGCGTACCTCGACTAGTAACTTTGCCATTCTAACATTTTATGACTGAACTGCCAATCTGGTGTACAAATAGGTTTTCCAATTAAAGAAAATATAATCTGCTGTGAGCTACGCACGCGAGCAATGCCGCGGGCGCACTGCTAGTTAGTAATAAAGTCATAGAAAAACTCATGTGATTGCTTAGTTTTCCATAGACATGTAGGTGAAAGTGTAGTTGTTTATTAAATAGTATTTGTGCTGATGAATATTCTTTTTTATTTATTTATTTAAATTTTGATTAAATGAGACACGTTACTTGGATGTAACTCCGTTATTTACAAATATTTTTTATTTCTGTATCAGAGAACGAATATTATTTTGAAATGCGTTTTCCTGAGTGTCATTTCTTCTTCCATACTTAATTATTTTTGAACTATTTGAATTTGTAAAATTTTACTTAAAACTGATTTACGTTTCAAGTACTCGTTATTATAACCTAATAAAAATTGCGTTTATAGTAGTAAGATATATGTTGAAATTTTAATTTTTCTGACTTAAAAATAGCATGTTTTTATTATCTGTGGTGAATTGTAGGAGAAGACAAAACACCTGAAATACGTCACATTGTCACTAACAAAATGTTTTTGTTATTATTATTGTCATTACAGTTATAAACCGTTCTATCACCGAAGAGCAAAGGCTAGTAAAATTCAGAGAGTAAAAATTCATGTTTACTTAATATTTTTGTTAAATCTTGTCTCTATGATTAAATTAAAACTAATTTTTGAATACAAACATAAACCAAGAATAGGCAGTTGATTGCTTCGTGTCGGTAACATGAGCTTCATTAATTTTTGTGGAGAACAGTTGGTTTATTTATTTAACTGATTCCTCTAGTATTTTGACAAAGTTTTCCAATACTCTCAACAACTCTCTATCTATCTATCTAACTTTCTCTCTCTCTCTCTCTTTCTCTCTCTCTCTCTCTCTCTCTCTGAGGACGAGGATGAGTCCTGCGACCCTGTTATTTGTTCAAACCTCCTCGGAACTCGAACTATCCCACAACTTCCGGATAAGACGCAGGAACTTCCGGGCAAGTTATAATGTAAGAGGGCTTTTGAGAAGGGGGTGTAGTAGGGAGGGAATCGGGCGACTCGCCACCTTTAAAGATTTAGTACTGGGGTATTTCCTCGTTTGCCAGGTACGGAGGAGTTTCAGCCAGGAATTTAATACGTTGCAAGGGATGTTTCTCCACTTCTCTACCTGCGGCCGACTTAGGCGAGAATGTTGATAGAAATGTGTTTCAAAACCATTAGAACAAAAAGTCAGTGATGCCAAATTTTATCTCTTTTCAACACGTACGTAGTAAATCAAATCATACTGAAGAGCACATGTCACTAATCATGTAGAGATTTCCTTTACATTCTTCCTGATTTAAAATTTGGAGAGAGTTATTTGAAAACATTTTAATCGTGACTTAGCTAATTACCTTACATTTTATTGTGCACATTGCATGCGAAATATTAAACCGTAACTATTAAATAATTATGATAATATAAAAGTCAATATAATAATTTTATTTGACAATTCAATAAATTCTAAGGAATTCCTAGTACCAGTTTAGTCATAAAATACACACATTATGGCAAAATATAGTATTTATATAAAGACATATAGCAAATTAATACTTAACACTCTTCAATAACTGTACGAAAATGAAAAATTTCAACAGAAGTGGAGACTGCGTTTTATGTCTTAAGACATATTAATAGGTTGTTTCAAAACAACTTATGTACACAAAAAAGATACAGATTCACTAAACTTGATTATATATTGCCTAAAAGTCATGCAGATACAATATTTTCTGCATTAACTGTATCTGTTATATAAAATCCACACATTTTTATTTTAGAACCTTTATCAACTGCAGTATAAATGCCAGCGGCAAATAATCTGCAATGTCAAACAGTTGGTTGTACATGTATGGAGAACCCATGAAAATTCATCAGTTGAAAATGTATTCAAAATAACAACACACAGTCTCTCAAAATGGAACTTAATCATGTTGGCTATCTGCAGGTACTATTGAGCAAAATTCTTTGATGCAATGCTACATGTAGTTAGTGATGTTTGGTTCAGTGGTAATCAAATGAGTGTTCACATATCCAAAAAATGTATATATAAAACAATAGAGGCAAGATTATTTCACGTATTGATTCTAGGTCAGGTTGAATGCCAGTATTGTATACTTCACTACTCCTTCTGTGATTAGACGACACCTGTTTTAACAGATAGTTGACGTCTGTAAGCCAGTGATAAATAAGGAGAAAATCGTGGTGGTAACACGTATTACGGTTAGAAGCCGATGGATATTTGACTTTGGCCAGTGTGTGTATAGGTCTAAGAATAATACGCTGTTGCCAGATTAATACGTGAAATAGGCCTACTCGTGCCTCTATAAATCAACTAAGTAAAGTCTGGGGATACGAGTGGCCAATCACGATATAAAAAGCACGTCCATCGTTACATCAATCACAGTTATCTCGAAATTTATGTCTGCAAGAATGTTTCCTGGTATGCTATTATGTGTGCAGTCTACCACAATTTTCATTACCATTTATTATTTTTTATTTGTACCAGATATTTATTTTCTTATTTTAGACATAAACTGTGAGTAAATTTGGCTCTCATGAAATTTTTTTATCTCTTATAGTTTTCACGTAATGACTAATGGCTTGTTAAAGTCATATTTTGCATGTTTCCGTTCTAACGACTACGCTAAAACCAACTGATATACCAAACTCAAAAAAATCACAACGGATAAAGACATTGCAGGCTACAATGTCATGCTCATAAAAAAAAGAATAAAACTTATTTGTATTTTTAAAAAAATTTATTGACTTTTTAAAATTTTCAGTTTTTTCATTTTTTAAAATACAAATAATTTTATTCTTTATTTTTAAGAGCATTGTAGCCTGTAACGTCTTTATGCGCTGTGATTTTTTTGAGTTTGGTATAACAGTTGGTTTTAGTGTAGTCAAAACGGAAACATGCAAAATATGACTTTAATTAGCAATTACGCGAAAACTATGACAGATAAAAAAATTTCATTAGAGCCAAATTTAGTCACATTTTGTGTCTAAAATAAGGGAAAAAATGTATAGTACAAATAAAAAGTAAAAAAATGGCGATGAAAATTGTGGGAGAACCGTGTCACTAAGGGCACAGCCTACCCTAGATCCCTTGCGAGGACAAAAATAGGCAGGGACCTAGAATTTTCGCGAAAATAGTTTTGCACTAAATTGTTTCAACGCCTTACCTACATAGCTGTAATTCTACTTTAAAGTCTGTGGTTGGATGTAGCCCTCCAAGCATCTTGGGATTATACCTACAAGGCATAGACTTGTAGAGTCTTGAAGTAACGGTATTCTGACTGACACAATCAAATAAGCGACGCCTCTGCACTCCCGAAAATTCAATGTCCTTGATAATACTAAAATTGCATATTAAATTACATTTCCTGTGACTGAACACATATCAAAATTACATATATGAACCATTGACTTTCTTGTTCGTTTCGATGCTGCTCACATTCTTATAGGACCTTCTAGATTGGTCTTCCATTCCCCTAAAAACCATTAGCAAATCAGTATTTTCTTTTATAGAAAACATTCAAAAACATGAACTCGAAAACATCTTTCTCATTATAATTTTTGTTGATTTATTTTTCATCATCATAAAGCATAAAACTGTTTCCGATCGAAAGAGATATCGAGAAAGAGGAATGATGCCCACCGAATATAGTTCAACATATAAGCCAATATTCTTGTAATCGCCTCGGTCTCGAGTACACAGCGCCCTTAAGAAATGCAAGAATTAGCTTATATATCAGTCAACCGTTATTTAACATGCCCTTATAATTATATTGGTAAATATTCCGTAGAAGTAAACTTAATACGACTACTATTTTCGAATTTTAATTTGTCGAGATCAATATTGGATTTTCCACTAACTAATGTTGTTGAATGTTGTTTGTGTTAGCCGAGTCTTAAAATTAAGCGGTAACCGGGAAAAGCACCAATTTAACAGTTCTTTCATTAAAATATATCATATAAATGGCAGCTGATGACGCAGAGGCCTCCCACACAGCATTCCAGGTTCAATTTTGAACATCTCATATTTTTAGAACCCTTTCCGAAAGAAAAATTAAAGGTTTATGAGATAACCTTACTGTATGTGTGTGTGTCTCCTACAAACTTTGACCGAATTACTTACAACTTGATACATTTATTAAACAAATCTGACTTAAACATTATGTATTTCTTTCATGGGACTCTCATAATTTGAAAATGGCATCAGTCATTTGGACTTATATGCGTTGAGTAAACGTTGCATTAACTCTCCTGCTTGGCAGCCCCGAGCTGTACATATACACGGTTGCTCTGTCGCCCAAGATCATCCTCGGAACTCGGCGACGAAACAAGATGACCGCAAAACTTCCACGTGTAAGAGGAATCTTCGATGGTGGTCCAGGCACGTGCTCTTCAAGGACGGCTGACCGATGACCCTCCTACTTCTTTTCAAATCCCACCAGGAACCGATACATTAGGAGAGGAGGGCCGCGGTGGCCGAATGGACAGATCATTCGCCTCCCACCAAGGCGGTCTGGGTTCGATTTCCGGCGGGGTTGGTCCCCGGATTTTCGCATGTGGGAATCGTGCCGGACGATGCCGTTGGTCGACGAGTTTTCTCGGGGTTCCCCCGTTTTCCCCCGTCCTTTCATTCCGGTGCTACCCCACACTCACCTAATATCACCCCCCCCCCCCCTTCTCAGCGTTAAGCGCTGACCAAAATCTCTCACTCTCTCACATTAGGAGAGATATCCCAGTGTATCGCCGAAGGTTTGGGTTTTGATAGAAGAGAGGAAGTAGCTGTCTTGTTAAAATAATAATACTGCTACTTATCATTACAGAAACCAGTACTTATAACTATTTGTACTTGTCTTGGAAAAATTTTACTGTTAACCTCAATGTATTGATATCATTGAATGGCTTGTTGATTGCTGGTAGTCTTACGAAAGCATTTTAAGATAGTACTTGTATATTTTCTTACCTTTTTCCTGACACATAAAGCATTTTTTGACAGAATTACTGACCTCGAGCAAAAATAAATCTGCGTGGTCCCATATAATTTCCAATCCACCCACACCCTTAAATTTTAATTTTTCTCGACTCTGCTTAATACCAAAAAATAATTACTGATTAGTATTTTTGTGTTTTACATCAGCAAGCATAATAATAAAAATTAAATTTAAATAATCCGACCGATATCGTGCCAAATTTAGTCCCGAATTCCTGTGTATTTGCACCCCTCTCTCCTCCCTTGTCGTCATTCCAACATGCTTCGCGCTCCAATTCATTGCTCGTAGTGAATTCAAACAACGAGAATTGCTGGCAACGCTGTACCCGCAGAGAGGAAGTACGTTACGTACAGCTACTAGAACTGCGCTGGTGGACATCACATTGTACTCTGATGCTGTAAGTATCAACTAGAGAATGTCCCTAGAGCATAATATAAAACTATTTACTTAGGCTAAACAATATAACCATAGAAAAAAAATTTACTATTACTTAACTAAAAATTCTACAAATTATTCCGTCTTTTGAGCATTATAAAATTCTCGAAATATAATAATTTTAAACGTATGAAAAATATCACATTTCTGAGTGCCTAGTTTTATAGCCAAACATTAAGAAATTAAAAATAACACTCCAGTCAGAAATAAAAGGAATTTTACATAGGTATACGTGAGAAATATTAACCAATTTATTTTGAAAATCAACTCTGGGTTATTTCCATTACACAGTAGAACCTTAAATTAACGTAACCAGTTAATTTTCTAAAGAGTTTAATTTTTTTTTCATTTATTTTTAAATATTTCTTTCTGTAAGCTACAGATAAGATAAAATTATGGACTTTCCTCTTAAATTTACAGCATAAGCATAATATTGCCGTACATTTATTTGCTTTAATTTTTAACTTACGATGACACATGATAATTAGCATTTAGCGTCGACCAGTCTCACTAGCAGAATAATACTCCTCTGTGAAAATTAAGTTCTAGTTAATGCACCCCAAAGTAATTGGTATTGAAACAATCCTCATAAATTACTTAATATTCTTAATAATAAAGTTTAAAAGTATACCAAATAATCTATACATGTATATGTTAATTAAATGCATATTTGGCCTGCACGACTTTCTTAATTTTAGAATCAATGGTTTCTTCTCTGTCCTGTCTTAATAATGTGGTACTTAAATAAAAGAAAAATGTGAAATGTGGGTAAGAAACTTGTTCCAACTTTATTTAACAATTACAATAACAACGCCAAATTCTCACCCTGACTTTGTTTATTCCGTGTTCATACTTTTAAAAACAACAAACACACAAAACGTTTTAAAATGAAAGCACGTGATCAAAATAATATCAAATTAAAGTATTTAATGGTTGAATATCTGCGCACAGATAATTATTCTGGCAAGGGCTACATTTAAAATTTAATGAATTTTGTGTTTTTATCGAAATACATTGAATAAGACATCGTAACATATATTTTATAAATAATTCGTAAACAACGAATTATACCGTCATTGAAAAATATCAATATACTCCCAATAAGTGTAATAAATTGATAATAAATTGTTTTGACTGTATATTGTTATTGTTATCGTTTAATATCTAAAAAATGTGTTTATGTTAAGAAGAAATACACCAGCAGGTTTATTTGGCTTCCATGTTCCGGTATTTTATTTGAATTAGCGTTTATTATAAGTAATGGTAATGATGACCTTAATAAAAGTTTTTTTAACCCGTGCGCATTTTTACGCTTCAAAAAATAAAAAACCGTTCTGCAATTGTCACAAATTTAAATCTATAATATATGATAAAATTATATAAATTAATCACTTCGAGGAGAGAAACAAACGACATAAATTGCATGGATTTTTAAGAAAATAATCTATTAAAACTATTCATAATAAATATTATAAATTGCATATTTAATGTATAGTGGAATAATTCACGACAAAATACATAAATAATACAAATTAAAATTATTGAACGTATGCTACATAATTTTTAATGGGAAACGTAACTAGGATGTTTATGGTGAAGTAAGCACTGTAGAAAACCATAACGTCAAAAATGTATTTGTTTGATTGTGGTCACGTACGGAAAATATAAACATTGTGTAACCTATACGCAGTGTTCATTGTATAAATTGCAATGACTTATCTGTGTTTATTAGTAGCAGAAAATAACAAATTCCTAGGACTTCAAAGATGATCATTTGACTGTAAATAGCCAACACACGCAAATTTAACAATAGTTTTTGTGGTCCCTATACATGCATCTAATATTTAAGTGGTAGGCCTATGCTTTATTAGGCTCCAGCACCATCTAAGAAATAGCTATTAAAAACAGGAATATTAAGTGGCAGACAATAACTTACAATGTTTTCATTACATACTCTAATATGATCTTTGAAAGAACTGTGCAATGGGAGTGCATGACTGAATTTGTTTGTATGGACATACTCCATTGCGAAATAAATGACTGTCACAAGAAAACTAAAAGTAAAAATAAGACAAGAAAACATAAATAAGCAGAGTATGCTTTAGTCATCAGGATACATACACAACATAAAATTCCAAAACTGGAATCTGGTCAGATAAAACAAGGAAACAAAACAGAAAAAACCTAGGTTGACATGCGA
>PNEQ01106517.1:0-18828 GCA_003012365.1 Medauroidea extradentata
TATAAACGGTATAAGACCTAAAACTACGCTTATAAATAGTTGTACTATCCAAAATTATAAATATACCGTCAACTGGTGACCTAACATTATATCAAACTGAAAGAGTAAGAAAATGTTCATTTGGTAGTGAAACAGTCACTCAAGCAAAAATGAGCTAACGTTTTCTGAACAGGTAGTCCGAATAGCAGCTACAAGAATTGTAAACGAAGTCAACTGTGCTCTGTTGGTGAAAACTGAAACCAATACGAAATATCCTGAGATTAGAGAAAGATACGACGAACGCAGAAAGAGAATGTTTATTTCACTGTCACTTGGCCTAAACGTCATTTGACCTAAACGTCATTTAGCATAAACATTACCTTGGCCTACACGTCACTTAGCCTAAAAGTCACTTGCCCCAAGCATCACTTGACCTAAAAGTCACATGGCCTAAAAGTCACATGGCCTAAACGTCACATGGCCTAAACGTCACTTGGCCTAAACGTCACTAGGCCTAAACGTCACTTGGCCTAGATGTCACTTGGCCTAAACGTCACTTGGCCTAAGCATCATCTGGCCTAAACACCACTTGCCCTAAACGTCACTTGACCTAAACGTCATTTGCCCTAAACGTCACTTGCCCTAAACTTCACTTGCCCTAAACGTCACTTGGCCTAAAAGTCACTTGGCCTTAACGGCACTTGGCCTAAAAGTCACTTGGCCTAAACGGCACTTGGCATAAAAGTCACTTGGCCTAAAAGTCACTTGGCCTAAACGTCATTTGGCCTAAACTTCAATTTGCCTGAACGTCATTTGCCCTAAACGTCACTTGCCCTAAACTTCACTTGCCCTAAACGTCACTTGTCCTAAAAGTCACTTGGCCTAAACGTCATATGATCTAAACGTCACTTGCCCTAAACGTCACTTGCCCTAAACGTCACACGGCCTAAAAGTCACTTGCCCTAATCGTCACTTACCCTAAACGTCACTTGCCCTAAAAGTCACTTGGCCTAACAGGCATTCAGCATAAAACTGTTTTAGGTCATATGACTTTAGGTCAAATGGAGTGTACCCCATACCAAGATTACATCTTAAAATGTTACATCTGATTTTTTTTTAATACTGTTCAGCATTTTACCATTTTTTGCAAATGCTATCATGTATTTAGACAAAACCAGTACGCATTTGAATGGGAATGTAAAGTTCTTTATTCAGATCAACACATGTTT
This sequence comes from Medauroidea extradentata, assembly GCA_003012365.1. NCBI lineage: Eukaryota > Metazoa > Arthropoda > Insecta > Phasmatodea > Phasmatidae > Medauroidea > Medauroidea extradentata. The sequence continues at coordinate 1,209 of PNEQ01106517.1, forward strand.
CCACAAACTCGTCACACTTCTCCATTATTACAGTATCTATTTTTATTTTATCGAAAATGTTAGCTATTTTTGTTTAGATTACATTACCGTTTTATAACCATCTAAAACACGCTGCACTAAAATAGAAATGATTTAAAACACAACTGTTTATAATAAAACATTTTCAAACACGTTTCGAAAATTTTAGGTTAAAGTTGCCGTTATTTGTGCTTACAAAGACAAACGAACGTACGTAAAGAGATCAATGTTGCCAATGTGAATACAGCTATCGATAGCATTCGAGACAATCGATAGCGCTAGCAGCATATGGAATTTATTGTGCCGTGAGCGCTAGCATTACACGCGATCATTGTCATTCTCCTATGGCTTTGCACGTGATCACCAACCTCGTTGTGCTGTTTCTTCTTTGTTTTATTTCCAAACCAGTTTAGATGTCCTTTCTTCATCATCTATGACTTTGAAATCTCGTGTTTTTACTGTCTTCGGATGGCGAAAACGTGGACCAAAAACGTAGACAGTGGGAAAAATAACATTTTGATGATGTGACATGTGGGAAAATTTAACATTGCACTAAATGACAGACAAACGAGGCCTGAAGGAAAAATTGCAATTCGCGGGAAAACGTAAATAACGGTAACGTAAATTACGAGGTTTCACTGTATATCTACCAGTATTATAGCAACGTGTGCAAACTCATCCCTGTAAGCTACTGGCCGGTGTTTTCGCCAATCATGAGCATCCAACCCATTAAGCTTAAAATTCTCTCCTAACATCAACCACTGCCTCACACAGGCATACACTAATACATCATAAAATTTCCACGAATAGCCCAATTTAGAACACACCTGCATTTCATGTTAACAAACAATATTCCAACAAAACAAAACAAAGCTACAGTTCACACTGCATGGCCAGTGGGTCACAACAATGTACTTTATAGGCTACCCTAATTGAATTTTGAAAACTAAATTTTAAAATTACCTGTGTGAAAAATTCACTGAACTGATTCTCCTCTCACTCAAATATAGGTATTTAAAAAATTTTCTGCCGGTGCAGGAGGACATAATGGCTATAAGGTGAGATCACACACCTGCCTTCCTAAATTTTTTCACCTATCACTCAAATAGGCTTCTGGCTATTGGTACATACCGTATATGCTCGTGTGTAACGCGTTCTCGTTTAAAGTGCACACCACGACTTCTGCAACTAGTTCTACAGAAAAAAAATGTATGTGCCTTGTTAATATGTAAAAAAAATCTCTTGGAAGTCTGCAAAGGCGAAGCAGTGTGAGGGAGGCATAGATTAAAGGTCAAGGGGAAGGGGGGAAATGGAAGACGTGGCTGGTAACAAAGAAAAAAGAGGAATGATAACATTCACATTGGTTAGAGAGTGAATGTGAAGAGGGTGGAGGCGAGCTGTTGGGGTGGGCTTGTCTCTGCCAGTTCCTGCAGCTACCTTATCTATAAGTAGCCTGCCAAGGTCGCTTGCTGCATCCTAGCCTGCATGCGTGCATGTGTGTGCGCCTTCACAACACTCACTCGCTTTCTCTCCCCCTCAGCTGTTTGTCTGCCGCTTCTAGCATGTCCGGGAGATAACATGCCAGGACATCAAGCTTGTCTTTTTTATTTATGTGGCACTTCTTTCCCGAGAGAAAAAAAAAAGAACAGCATCATTCTTTTTTCTTTCTTTCCCCAAAATACGATCACTGATCATGAGGCGTCAAAATTAACTTCTCACATTGTTATGATCTTTGAAAGAACAGTGCAATGGGAGTGCATGACCGGATTTAGTAGCTTGCATACTCCATTGCAAAATAAATGACTGTCAAAAAAAACTAAAAATAAGACAAAAAGACATAAATAAGCAGAGTATTCTTTAGTCAACAATGGAAACAGGTCAAATAAAACACGGAACAAACAGATAATAAATGAAGTAACAAAATTAAAAAAAGAAACCTTAGTTAACATGCAACACAACGATGAGACAAAATAAATAATACAGTAGATATCAGATTCAAACAGAAATACAACAAACGACACAACGATGAGACGAAACAAAACACAATATTTTTCCATAACACTCAGTATAACGATGTTTCGGGAACTGGAATCTGTTCCCGTCATCAGGTAGACGCACAGGATTCAGGAACACAAGTGCGACTGACGAGTAAACTGGAAAAACCATGGGTTTATATAGGGTAAGCCCACCTATCCTGCTCAGCCAATGGGAGATGAGCTGTCTTGATTGGTTGCGCAGCATAGATTGACTCTGATTGGTTGTGGTGGGTTGAGTGTTTGTTGTTGTTTTGTACTGTAAAGTTGTTTCTCTCTCAATGAATGGGATCCACATATTTTTAAATTCAATGCTCTGTTGACCGAAAATATTGCTATTGCTAATAGTAAAGGCTAATTCTTTTGTTTTTCTTTTAATTTTGTCAGTTTCCTGTGTAAGTGGTTTAGAGTCTTCCCAAAGGATTTTGTGGCTACTTTCCCATGCATGTTCGACCAGTCTAAATGTTTGTGTTTCACCTTTTTTGCAATTTTTTTTGTGTTCTTTGATACGGGTTGATAGAGCTCTGCCAGTTTCACCAATGTACATATGGCCGCATTCGCAGGGTATCTGATGTACACAGTTGTGAGTTTGTAGTTCTTCTGTGGCTGGTTTCACCCTGGTGACCATACTTTACCGAGCTGAGATTATTTGTTCCAACAAAAATCTGTAGTGATATACATAACACAACCAAATAAGAAAAGAACTCACTGCCAATTGTTTCCCAGCAAACACCATCTAACAGCACATGAAACCTAACAGAACACTTAAGCCCACGGAAACAGAAAAAACCAGCAGGAACCCTAGTTATTCTGTATGTTCGAGGTCTTTCTGAAAAAAAATAAGACAAATTTTTGGGGAACAAATACGGACTTCAAATAGCATTCCGATTTAAATAGACTTTTAAAACCGACCACAACCAATCAAGAGTCAATCTATGCTGTGCGACCAATCAGAAGACAGCTTGTCTCCCATTGGCTGAGCATCCTATATAAACCCATGGTTTTTCCAGTTTCCTCATCAGTCGCACTCGTGTTCCTGAACCCTGTGTGTCTACCTGATTACGGGAACAGATTCCAGTTCCCGAAACATCACTATACTGACTGTTCTGCAAAACTACTGTTTTTTGTTTCGTCTCAATGTTTGTGTCGTTTGTTGTTTTTTTGGTTTGTGTCTAATATCTTAGTGTTTTGTTTAATCTTATAGTTTGTGTCGTTCATTGCTTTTTCAGTTTGTGTCTAATATCTTTGTGTTTTGTTTCATCTCATCGTTGTGTCGTTAGTTTTATTTCTGTTCATCTTTGATATCTACTCTATTTTTTGTTTCATCTCATCGTTGTGTTGCATGTTAACTTGGGTTTCTTTTTTTATTTTTGTTATTTCATTTATTGTCTGTTTGTTCTGTGTTTTATTTGACCCGATTCCATTTTTGGAATTTTATGTTGTGTATGTATCCTGTTGAATAAAGCCCAGTACACACGGGCATCTTTCTTGTACATGAAGGTGAACACTTTCTTGTTCACTTCGACTTGTAGCTAACTTGTATCGTGTGAACGGCCACCGAGCATACTAGTGACTAGCATACAAGGACTTATGTACTAGCTAGTGCGGTATAGGGACGGTACTATTTTTCATTATATTTCTTGTACTAGTCGAATATAAACACAATTTTTATGCACGCTTGAATGTTCTTGAATAAATTAGCTTACAGATACGAAGAATTTTGAAATAAATATTGTCTTAGCTGAACAAAAGATGCTGTTAAAGGAATATGTACTGATTGAGCACCATGTAACTTTACATTTAGACATAATCAACTAGAACAATAATTACATTTTTACAATTTGAAACTTATTTTCGGTGCAGGTACAATAAATGTTGCTCTTATTACCTCCAGTACTCGAAATGCAGCCTTAAAATATGTATCCAAAATTTTAATGGTGTACACCAGATTATACAAGAAAGTTGGCCGTGTGAATTAAACAATCAATTTCGTAGGATACTATCCCTTTCTTGTACACATTTGACACTCTCTTTCATGTACTGTACAAGAAAGATGCCAGTGTACTGGGCTTAAAGCATACTCTGCTTATTTATGTTTTTTTGTCTTAACTTTTAGTTTTCTCTTTTGACAGTCATTTATTCTGCAGTGAAGTATGTCCAAGCAACTAAATCTAGTCTACTTCTCATATTGGTCTTGCCCACCAATCACGAACTCGTTTCTGCCGTGTCAAATTGCAGAGTAGCATATTTTGTAACAGACAATCCTACCCATGTATAAGCTAGTAAATTTGTGACCATCATCAGACTTTTTTTATCCAGTGTATTGTGTAAACACTAAGTAGCCTAACACTTTTTGAACAGAAACATGACAAAACGTGACAAAAAATTAGGGATCTAAACGGTTAACAGCAGAGCCATGGTGAAGGGGGAGGGGGAGAAAAATAAAACAAAGAGGAGTAATGATGGAAGAACTGAAAGGCGAGAAACATTCTCTGTCTTTCTTCCTCCCACTCTTGACACTCTGTCAGTTTACGACTACAACTCTGCTTTCTCCCCTCTGCCTCTCTGTCTTTTTTCCACACATTTTTTTTCTATTTTCCATGTATAGCTCGTATCGCTGAATTGTTATGAGTTATTTTGGAATAAAAGTGTGCACTGTACACTAGTAAATATGGTACTGTGTCTGCAGTTGTAGAGCTGTGATATTTAAGTGTTAAATCCAAAAAAATTACAAAGTTGTGACCATTGGAAATGCTGGTGCAGACTACATTGACACGCTTCCGTTACTTCCAGACGAGAGTTCTAGCCCCGACAATGGCCAGGCGTACAACTATCGGGCCCAAGGAGTAAGCGGAACACCTGCCACAGGCCGGCAGAGTCACGCCACTGAGCCTTGTTCAGTTAGTACATTGTGGGACCTGGTAACAGCCATTCTAGCAAAAACAAAAACAAAAAAAAAATAATTTCTCCATAAAAATGGAAGCTTTGACTTGTACTTCAGTCTATTTGCTCCTTAAACTTTCTATAAGATTCTAGAAGTGTTTAGAACCACTATCTCTAACAACAATCATAAACATCATCTAAAAAGCGAAAATAATGTAAAAATTTAATAATCCTGATTTAAATAGCTCTTGCAAACTATGTATTTATGAATTAAATAGTATAAGTATTATTACTGTTAGAAATAAATAAAAATATTAAAATAATTGTGGAGTGGTCACATCTCTCGTCTTATGTGGCAGGTGTCGGCATCGATATTTAAGACATTCTGTCCAGCCTAGGCATGTGTAGTGGTATGTGCACTCGCAGTGGGAGCTTTCTATGTGATGTTTCCCTTCTCGAAGGTAGTCTGGTGTGTTACAGATAGTCACGATTACCATCTTGGTGGTATCACATTATAATATGATAATTACATGATCCTTAATCCTGACAAAACCCAGCTAATCCGCTTTACCAAATACAAACCTTTCAAATTTCCCTACTTACTTCTTGATCAAACCTTACATTTCAAGTCCTTCGTTAAAGATCTATGAATCCTATTTGACGAGAAATTGTTCTTTATTATTGTGTTGATCATTTTAAAACGTCTTAAAAGCACAACTAATGGAATCTTCGAACTCATTAAGGGCGCCGTCTACCCGCGCGTGAGAGGCTCAAAAGCGACGGAGCAGTAAGGTCGACCTTGAAACTCGCATCAAATGCCGCGTCGCCTTAACGAGCCAAGCGCTGAACTGGCGTGCAAGGTTCCGACTGAACCATTTTTACTATGGGACTTTCAGCGACAACACTATCATTTTACCTTACGCGACGAAAGAGAAAGAGTCACTCTACAGGTCTATAATATTCAGAATATCGTGAAAACGATTACTCTTACATAAAAACCAGCGTCAAAAGTCCCGATTCGGTCACTTTCACATTAAAAAAAATACTTGTTAGAAACGAAAACAGTTAATGGCAAAATTATATACCTGTACTGAGATCCTTAAATGCTTTTCGTAGCCTAACCGCGTGACATCATGTTGAATGGTTTTCGAATGAAATCAGGATTGTTAAAGGTCTGCGCGCCTCTTCACGATTCTAGTAGACGGCGTCCTTAAGCATGTTACTCACTATGCAACTAACCCTGAGTCTACAGTCTGCTTATATTACTCACTCATCCGTTCTAAATTAGATTATGTGTCAGTTATTTAGAATTCCTATTCCTTATCAGACAGTCATAAATTGTAAAAATTCAAAGTAAATACATCTCTTATATAAAACTGAATTTTCACACACTTTTCACTCCCCTCCAACTATCCCAAAGAAGATTACTCATAGATGGCCTGTTCGTGCACAACATTTTAACTAACCACATTTCCTGTCCTAATATTGTACGTTATATTGGCTTAAAAGTCCCTCACCATGGTGCCAGGCCAAAAAGCCTAGGTAAATACTTAAAAGGTGACAATGGCCTACTTTCCAGACTAGTTAGTAACTATACATACACACCAAATTTGACTTTGCTTAACAACATACAGAATCTTTGTTTTTGCAAAATTTTTGACAGTACAGTATTTCTAAGGCAGCTTCCCCTCCCCATGTCTACGAGGATAGCATGATATCCGCGCCTGGTTCACACGGGCGGGGGCAGCTGTTATCTTTCTATGTAGGCTGTTTGTAATTTATTTATGTATTGTACGTTGTATCTGTCCAGCTGTACGTAGGTGTTTGGTGTCGGTCTTGTCCTTGTAGTAAATGTTCCGGTTGTAGCTTTAAGGCACTTTGCTGTTGCTACAATCTTATAATTTGTTAAATATATAATTAAAATAAATAAATCCGGATTGTAGGGCGCCAGGAGATATTCTCTGCAATTCTCCAAGCGGTAGGTGTGTTCTCAGGGGTTTCCCTTAGTCCTTTTCTAGTGCCGTCTCACAGATGCTTGACGTCTTCAAAACTATGTTCCGCAATTAGCACCAAAGCACTTGTTGGAGAGGGAGTGTATAGTCTTGTCGGTGAGGGCGCAGTGTAAGCGCGGCAGGACCCTTAACCCTGACGGCTGAACTGCCTCCAGGGCACTGTCCGCTGTTTCCCTGTCGAACTGTCTTCACCTCGCAGTTGTGGAGTGTGGGAAACTAGTGTTGCACAGGAGGCTGAGTTTCTGTATCTGGCGAAACCAAAGGAGGATAGGAGCATGATGCAACAATGAGGTGTTGATTCCCTCGGACAAGATAACGCAAAGGTGCCGAGGTAGGGAGTTGCGTCGGAGGGGCAATGGGTGAGGATGGGGTTGAGACGGGAGCCGGGAAAGAGGAGGGGGTGAGAACTAATGAGGTCCCGTTGGCTGACCTGAGTGTAGATGTCCATAATCTTTGCTTTTTGCGGACTCATATTGTTGCAGCAAATTAAAAAATCTTACTTGATTACAAACTTAACTTACATAGTATTCAAAACCACATAGTAGTATTTACTGTTATCTTACTGGCTCAAAATATCTCACACAAGTGGTTAAACAGTGGCCTGCTCCTACATTGAACGGTTATCGTTCTTATTTAGCACTGATGTGGGGAGGTGTTGGGGTTAATTCCCAGGGAATACTACTCAACTGAACTGCTGTCAGTGTATTGTCACAAGAAAAGACTAACACAATACCAAATACTGAAATTATTTAATTCTTTGCTAGACAGACGACATGTTATTCCTTCCATTAACCGCTGTACTAGCTTGAAGGTTCCTCGTCAGAGTAATGGTACATGACACCCATCCTGGCTTATCGCTTGTCGCACTTCTGGGGAGGCATCTCGGGGCTGATACAAGGGTACAACAAAACAATGCAGGTAAGTTTACTTGGTTCACAACCTTACTGACATCACTGAGGAGTCTGCCATTCCAATGTTAATGTAAAGCTTACGCCAATTTTGTGTTAAGGCACAAGGGGAGGTGTCAGGTTCAAATTCCTTCGGAGTTACTCAACTGGACTGTAGCTAGCATATTGTTGCTAGAAAAAAGAAGACACATGATCGTAACAAAATTAGACATTTCTCTCGCTTTACAACCATTGGAAAATACTGCTTACACAACAACGTAGTGACATAGCACTTTTCTTCTTTCTAGCATCCTTGGGGATGTGGCATTGGGTTTACTCTGCTTTAAAACTTAATTCTAGAAAAAGGGATCGCAGCACTTTATAAACATAACTTAACACTAATGTACCCACAGCAAGGCTGACCTACCCGTCTGACTGGTTGGGTACTCTCTAGTGTAGCACTTGTGTGGATGCACTCAACAGGCCTGTTATCTGCAACAGTGTCTGTCACTGAGTGGGTACAAAAGGCGTTAGATCTTTTGCACACAGTGTCTCTTCAGGCTCTGCTGGGCTGGGGGTGTCCAAGATGTTGGTGATGGTTTACGCAACGAGGTCTCTCGGTAGCGTGCAGTTGGTTGCTGTGGCAAACCTCGCAGCTCTTCCACGGCTAAATATGCCCCTGAGGGGTGATGTATTTCTCCTCAGCTGTGGGATAGGAGAGCACATTGCTAGTTAGTGGCGTCTGAGCTGACGGCGCTGCAGGTGAGACTGTGCTGTCGTCCTGGCCTGGGCTGGCTGGCTGGGAGCAGGGTGGATGCAGCCCAGTGAAAGGAAGGGTGGCTTCCTGTGTGTGCTGGGGCTCGAAGCGTAGAGGCCAATCAGGCCGCTGATCCTAGTCAGTCACCTGGCTGCTCATCTGGTGGAGGGATGGTGTAAGTACGGGTTGCAAAATTTCTGCCTGCTGTTGGTGTGGAGGAAGTTCCATGTTTACTACCTTGGGCTCTTTGAAATGAGTTTTGTTCTCAGGGGAGAGGGGGCAGGTTTTGTGTCAGTGATGCTTACGTTATTTTCTCCCATCTATCCTACACCCATGTAGTGTTACTCCTCTGCTTGATTACTTCTTGGGACCCTTTCCACTTGGGTAAAATCCTGCGTGAAAGAGGCCAACTTTATTACTGAGCGAGTGGCTACGTGTGCACGTAACCACTCTCGGTGGCCTGGGCTGGCTTGGATTTGGGCTTGGGCACTATCTTCAGAAGGTAGCATTCTTGATTCTCGCTCACCCTCTTCCTCCGCCATAGTTATTCGGGCCTTAGAGTCACTCAGCGTATCCTCATTTCTTCTCACCCCCTCGTCTTCCCTGGCTCCCATCTCAACCCCATCCCCATCCATTGCCCACCCTCTGACACAGCTCCCTATCTCGGCACCTTAGTGCTCTCCCGTCCGAGGGATCGACACCCTGTTAGTTGCATCATCCTCCTGTCCTATTTAGTTTCCCACACTGCACTACTGTGAGGTGGGGAGAGTCTGACGATGGAGACGGCGGACGTTGCTCCGGAGGCAGGTTAATCCCCAAGGTTAAGGGTCCTGCCGCATTTCTCCTGCGCCCTCGCTGACAGACTACACACCCCACTTGCATCAAATTACCAGATTCTTGCCTTTTAAAAATGAAATGTGTTTACTTGGAATGTGTTTTGTAACTTCTATTGACATGAAAAGTTAAAAAATTGGTGAACTGACACTCGAGCAATTTCTTATTTGACTTAAAGCCCTATCACTGCTCTACAACTACACACACAGTAGTTGCCACTAACCACAAGCCTGTCTGAGTGATAGTTGAAGATAATTTAAGTAGGCAGGTGTGATATAACCTTAAAGACTTTATGTCTTCCTGCACTGGCAGAAAAGAAATTTAAATATATTTGAGTGTTAAATCCAAAAGAAATGACAGAAAGTTCTGACCACTGGCATTGCTGGTGCAGGCTACATTGACACGCTTCTGTTACTTCCAGATGAGAGTTCTAGCCCCGACAATTGCCAGGCTTAAAACTATCGGTACTAAGGAGCAAGCAAAACATTTTCTACAGGCCGGCAGAGTCACGCTACTGAACCTTGTTCTGTTAGTACATTGTGGGACGTGTTAACAGCCATTTTAGCTAAAGCAAAAATAAAATAGAAATCAATTTCTCTGTAAAAATGGAAGCTTTGACTTGTACTTCAGTCTTATTGCTTCTTAAACTTTCTAGAAGTGTTTGGAACCACTGTCTCTAACAACAAAAGTAAAACAACATCAAATAAGCAAAATTAATATTAAAATTTGATCATCCTGATTAAAATAGTTTTTCCAAATATGTGTTTGTAAATTAAATAATTAATGTTATTAGTGTTGAAAATAAGTAAAATGTTGAAATGATTGCAACATTATTGCTACAATATGAAGACAAGGCCAAAAAGGAGCTATATCACGATACGTCCTCCACTTCCCCAAAAAGTAAATTAAATAGATGAAATGAAAGTTTTTGGAAGGGTATATAATGTGTATTTAATTTCCAAATGATGAAGGTTGAAGAAGTATGAGAGACAGAACAACCTATTAGGCCTAACCATTATCTAAAAATTATTATTGCATGTTTCACGTCTACAGCAATTTCTTATCTGTATTATGAATAGACAATTAGGAATATGGTGGCTGCATCACTGACAATTTCTTATACTAAAATTGTTTATGTAGGCTACAACTGAAAAGTGCCTTCCATTATCATAATTTTTGTTAATTTTGTAACTTTGCTGTTATAGAAGGAACAACCTCAGTATAATAGTCATAAAATGTAATATTCAAAAATCATCTTCCTGCATAAGGAATGTGACCTACACATTGCAGAAAAGTCGCTGAATATACCCGAACTGTATTGTGTGTGGATGTTCACTTGTTTGTCATTTGTTTTCATGCAGTAAATGTTTGTCATTCATACTAAGTGGCGATCTCCTCGTATTTGGGTTTGTGCCCAGATCTGAGGACGTTCAGCCCAAACACAAGTGCCACGCTCCACACAATCTCTGAATATAGTTGTTTGTTTACTGTTGGAACGTATGTTGATTGGCCAGTATATGACTGTAGGTGGTTATAAGAGCTCAGGATCAGGAGTCTGTAGGTTTTCTGTCACATTGTCAGGCTTTGTCTATCATCACAGGTTAGCCAAGATGTGATTAATGTCTGTAATGCTGTTCAGTGTTTTAATATGTAGGGAATCCAAATAAAGTTTATTTTATACATTTTTAATTCGTTACAAAGCGTGATATCTGCATCACAGTTGTTAATCATTATTTAATTTATTTGACGCGTAGTTTTTGTTTCTTGCTTGTTTAGTCTATAATTTTAATCCTGTGCATTCAGTTTTATTTCATTGTGGTTTTCATCATGTGTTCGTGAGGAGTAGATTGGGAAGCTACTGTCGTGACTTTTTGACGCTTGTAAACTGTACTTGGGTTACATTTTGCATATCTGTACTTAAAACAGAAGTTTTGTCCTTTTCATCCTATGGTCATGAGTTTTTATAAATGCTGAGGGAAGCAATTATGTAGTAAAATAAATAAAGAAATTGTGTTATTTTAACTGCTGAAATTTATCAGACTATAATATGAGACTCTAAAAACACATTATTTGAAAGTAAAGCAAAAGTTCATGTTGTTTGAGCTGAAACGTTTTATTATAATTTATGTATTAAAATATGCGTAATGGTGATCTCCTCGTACTAAGATGAATATCAATAATACATCATTGTGTTTCTGGCTGGGGATGACGTAGCTGTGGAGGACGGTTAAGGGGGGGGGGGTGAGTTGTGGGAGTGGAGCGGAGCCAAGATTGTGGGTGGCTAGCGAAGGGAGTGTGACTTGGTAGCTGGCTTCGTCGACGAGCAGTGGGTCCCGAGTTTTGACCGGGTTGTGTGAGTCAGCAAATCTCAAGCCACATTTTTATGTGACGACTTAAAACAGCGATGTTTTGTCATTTTCGTCGCCCCTAGTGATATTAGTGGTATGCTCAGACTGACTGGGGAATATGGTTCATCGCTGACGAGGCTATATCCCCGTGTTGCCCCATTTTGAGGCTTATTGGGAACAACTTGGATGGAAGAGTGCCTTGCTTGTTCATAAGGCTATTTCGCGTCGTATGGCAGTGTGCCGCGGTAAGCTGTTGCAACGAAGGTGAGTGTCTGCGAGGTGTCCTGGAGCATGTTTATTATTTGTTGGCGTCTTGGCTTGGGCAGACCTTAATCGAGAATTGATTTGACAATACCATTGCAGGAATTGCGAAATACTGAAATAGTGATGTAATCGGGGCGGAGCTTTTAACTCTTAGCTGGCCTGTGAAAGGAGGTTTACTGCCTTTTGAGTAATGAATGAATGGCGATCGCGCGATTGAGAGTTGTATTAAACGAGTGAGAAATTGCGCTTTGGTAGCAAAATTGCAACCCTATTGAATTTTATTGGGGACGGTGCAGTTAAAGAGTATAATACATTTGAGTATGTTAAAGAAAAACGCATCTTGATTATGGAAACACAGAGATTTTTAAACTTATAATGACATCTCAACAGTTGAGATATGGTGAATTTTGAGACAATAGGGGGTGCTTAGGATAGGAGAAATCTAGTAGTTTATAGAGTGATGCTTTGGATGCGCTGGGAAGGATTTAGGTGATGTGGATATGGGCACAGATGTGCTGGCTAGGGATGAGATAAGAGATGAAGCATGAGATGACAGGGTAGGTATGCAGCAAGAAGAACAATGATGTTGCGTCTCTCAGGCAATAGGTTGACGACCAATGGGCAGGTTGTGTACCTAGATGATTCTTGCTCTCTATCAGTTATGAATGGGTATCTGTTTACACCGATTTCCATGCCAAACACGCACTGCACTTACAGAATCAGTGTGTCGAAAAATGGGCTCAGATTACCAAATAATCCCGTAGAATGAGGCAACCACTGTGAAACAAAATATTATGAGATGATTTGCGAGATTTACTCATCATGAAGACGCACAAGAACTGATCCTGACAGACAACCAGGGCAAGTGACGTGGGTCTGGAGCTTTGCCTCTCCAGTAGGTTATGCAGACAAATACAAACACAATTCAAAGTGTGGAAAATTACAGTGCAAAACTAATCCCCTGGACGAGAGCGGCTGACAGGAGGTGAGATGGCCCTCGAGTCGGAAAAACAAGAAAAAGTTCAGAAAATTACATTAAAACTGCTGACACACTAAGTGGTAGGTTAAAGCGCAAATATGGACTTGAGGTGTCTTGCAACAAACTTCCCCAAGCATTGTAAAAACAAGGTCTCTCACAACACTACACAACAAAGAATGCAAAAAGACTAATTGTCACGTGAAAATAGCAAAGAAATTATGATCAAATTACTTTCCTTTCTGTGTGGTGTTTGAAAATGATTTTTATGACCACGTATGTGTAGGTATATCAGCAATATGATATACATAATACAGAGTATTATGTGTGGTGGTGGACACCTCTTGTTGGTGCATTCCATTACTGAACAGCTGTATGATTACAGCTTGTGTAGTTTTATCCACCGTAAAACATGTTAGCATATTTCCCAGTTGATACACTTTGTAGGCTTTATTGTAGTCAGGGATGGCTTAGTCCACGTAGTTACAGATACCTGTGTGTCCTCATTCTCAGCATGGAGCAGACCCTAGCAAGAAAAATCGTGATGGTGCCACCCCTTTAGACTTGGTCCGAGAAGGGGATCAGGACGTAGCGGACTTGTTGCGAGGAAACGCAGCTCTACTGGACGCTGCGAAGAAAGGCAACTTGGCTCGTGTGCAGCGACTGGTAACCTCGGAGAACATAAACTGCCGTGATGCCCAAGGTCGCAACTCTACTCCCCTCCATCTTGCAGGTATCACATTATAATGTTGCAACAATAAATAGTTTTATGACTTTGATTAGTTTTAACAGTTTCCACAATTAAATACAAGTTGTTTATTTAAGTTAAGTTTTATATGCATAAATAATTTTGGCAGTTCAGTTTCATTACGAAATTACTTTTCATAACTTTTTTAGTTTTAGTTATTCCACTCATTCATAAAGTAGCAGTGGCCAGACTCTGAATTAGATATACTAGTATTTTGTTTGCGACATTGATTAAAAAAAGTGACGGCAGAGTAGTGGAGTTGTTCAGGTTCGATGACGGCTAGCTGCAAGGCTGTTGCATCTTCAGCTTATCTGCGTCCATGTTGTGAACACTTTGCAGCACATGCTGTACTGACACCACACTGTATAGTGTATACACACGGGTGGGAGTGGACCTGCAGAGGGATTCCATGTAATTACTGTACTTCATGTCTGAACTATGAATAAATTAATATAAAACAACATCAAATAGGCCTACAATAGTTTGTATAATAATTTCAGCAGTGCAGTGTAGTTGAAATCATCATCCCAGTAGTATGATAAATACTGCAATAAAAAAGGAAACAAATACATAATAATGTGCTCTTTAATGTCATAATACCAGGATCAATAAAAAACCCGAAAACAAACATGTGGCACCAAATTACACCTAACATTTTTCTGCCTACAAAGAACTTCCCTAATACATATACTGTAATTAAATAAAATAAAACATGCAATATCAGACATTGACAAAGTACATACTGTATGTGCAAGAGTTGTAAGAGTTGGCTTGACCAGGTAGATCCACCTTGGTAACTGAAGAAGCTCTGTTCATAAACTACATACATAGAACTCTGCGCTGGTTTCATATTTAAAATGTAAACAAACCTAATGAACACAAAATACGTACAAACACAGGTGAGAGAAAAATCAAGTGGTCAGTCACCTTAAAGTCACACATAATCACACCAAATTACCAAATTTTCCGTAAATTACGAAATAGGTAAGTACAAAATACGTATTTGCTTGTATAATTCTTTCAACATGTCATATGACAGTCTTTAACAACATATCCTTGGTCTGAATGAATTTTGAATACCTTTAAAACCTTTAGTAAAATTATTACTTACTCTCTTATGCCATTAGCAGACCACGTTTTTCTCTGTTTGATTCTTCTCACTTTTCAGTAGAGAACACAACTATTAAATTTCCACAAACATACCTGAAGATACAAAAACAAGCAAATCTTATGTCCTGAAATTATTGTCAGTGCTGATGATAGTCACAACAAAATATTTTGGGAATCTGCCACAAATGAATAACTTTTAGATTAAACAACGATCTTACACAAAATTTCTTTTGCACATGTGTCTGATAGTAACAGTAACAATAATTGCCAAATAAACCTTGTTACTAATTGCTGGTCACTTCCAATACCCTTCTTCCAGGACATCAAATGAGTTACATGCCAATTTGTACATTTTACTTTGTATATATTAGTTCCTTCTACACTTTCAACAATAAAAGAGCCCTCATATAACTTGATAAATGTTTACATTTTTGTACATTTGTGAGGACTTCGTCACCATCTTTAAAAGTCATACCTTCAATAATTTTGAGCCAGTTTTGACGTCTCCTGCTACCTTTGCCTTCCACCCTTCTAGTTACTTCACTTGGGTTTTCCCTACTCACACTTACTCGGATAACTCACACCTCTCTTTAACACTTTAGCTGTGACATTCGGCTGTACTGTAGTTGAATTTACAAAATATTACTAAACTGTGACATGCGACTTTAGTCGAACACCAAGTTGAATGACTCTGTAAACACTATGTAAATGGTTTTCTTACTTCAAACTTACCAAAAATAAGCTATTTACTAAACAAAGTATTGTTTTTATTTTAAACTATTTTGACAGAATTAAAATATTTTATCCCGCACCGAAAGTAGTTAACGCTACCTCTTGTATCCTTTTACCTACTAATTCTATGGGTTAGCACTAGTACATTTGTGCCAAAAACAGTTATTTAATCCCTCGACTTCCCCCAGCACAATAGCCCAATTTCTATGATGTTTCAGTGGAACCTAGTTAATACAAACCCTGTTAATACAAAGTTCTCATTAATGCAATGTTATTTTTATTCCCCTCGGATTGGGTCAAGAAATGAAATAATTACTTTAATGTTTAATAAAAATTTTGTTTATGCATTAAACCATGAAATATCAAGTTCTTAAGTAAAAGGAAGTCGTTGTGGTGAAAAGACTATTTGATTTGTGGGGCTCAACAGAGTGACCAAAATTTTAGAAACTTTTTAAGGTTTTAGTGAACACCTGTTAATACAAACCTCATTATTACAAACAGCCAAAATTTTGGTCCCTTCAGGTTTGTATTAAAGAGGTTTGACTCTAGTAACAAATCAATCAAAATAGCCTTTCCAACTCTCACATTACACTTTCTACTGAATTGTGTTTTTTACCTCAGTAGAGTATCCAACACCGTCATTAAACGTTTTCCATTTATCACTCCGAAATTGCTGGTCATTATTAGAAATAGTCTTTTTTTTGTTTCCCAACCACAGTTACAATGTAGTCTTTCATTTTTCAGTTACCTATAAAGGCAGTAACCCTTTTGGTTAGATAAAAATACAACCAATAATACAATACTTTTGCCATTTTGGCAAACAACCAAACAAGTTAATACGTACTACCTCTAATGGCTAAGTTACTTAAACATTGTAGCATTTCGATATCTGAAATATTATTTTAGTATTCAGTAATAGCCATTTTATTTCTATTTTTTTTTTTTTTTCAAATATTTTTCTTATTTTATGTTTTTATTTGAGTAACAAGAACATTAATTTTCGCTAATTTTCATTTGTATGTTTATAGATCTAACCTCGAGAAATGGGCAGAGATTAAATCAGCTTCAACTGTTGAGGCGATAGGCTGCCTATTTTCAGTACAACTCCATTTTCACTTTTAAGTGCCACAATAATTAAGACAGTATTGTTTTTCTTTGCAATGAAACTGATAAGTATTAAAAATTGTGAAATTATTATTACTTGATATTCACTGTTAGTTTAATATGTATAACATACTTTTTTTTTTTTGTGTGCAAGACAGATAATTTACAAAGTCGCCGCCATTTTATAGTCCAACGTCTTGCAGTAGCTAGTTGCCACACTCCAAAATTTTAAAGAAGACAGAAATATGTTTGGTTGTATTTTCCCTAAAATCTTATACTTTCGTATCTTGTTGAAGTTATTTGTTTTTGGTGAAAATTTTATTCACTATATTTTAACTTATTGTAACCAACTAAGTGGTCCGGAGTTTTTTTTCTCTCCAGATATCTGATCTACCGTTTCCAACTTGAGTTTGATTAGCCGAGGAAAGAAAAGAGAGTATTATTAAATTAAATTGAAAGACATAAATTATTTGGAATCAGAGTATATGTGAGAAACTTTTATTTTGCAAGTAATTAACTGTTCTAGTGAACCCTTCTAAATTTTGAATTTTTGGCCGTTGCTCTTGTAGCGAACTTTTGGTTTCCGACCATATATTTTAATTTACTTGCAGCATCCAGAAAGACATTTGGCACATTTAAATAAGTAAATTAAATAATTAGTTAGGATGTGGAGATAAATAGCAGCTTATTACATACATAAGTTATATATTTTCTATTTTTGGTATACTGAGAGTTAAAAGGAATGTTTTGGAAATATTTTAGTTTTACAGCACTGCGATTTGTATTCTAAGTCATTATTTTTCTAATGCTGCTTTTTATAATGAACTATATTGTTGAAGGATATTTACCGTATCAATTCTAGGTATTATTGGTAATGGAGTAAACGCACAGTGCCCAACTTTGTGTCATTTGTA
>PNEQ01106521.1:0-11565 GCA_003012365.1 Medauroidea extradentata
CACCGTTCCATGGGGAAGAAAGAAAGAAAAAGGCGTCATTGTTCTCGTCATAATAAAATACCAAGCTACCGTTCCATGGTGAAGAAAGAAAGAAAAAGGCGTCATTGTTCTCGTGACCACCTATCTTTTCACGGGAAAGGAGGAAAAAAAAGAGTCATTCTCTTTTTTCCTTCCCCACCCCCTAAAACACACCAGGAGAGATAAAAAAAAGGCAAGCTTGCTGCTGTCATGGCATGTTATCTTAAGGATGAGGACATCTCAATGGCTTAGTAGACGAGGATGGGGGGCGCATGCTAAAGCGGCTGGCACAGCAGAGCAAGGCACACACGCAGGGCTGGCAGACAACAAGCGACCTTGGCAGAGAGACAAGCCACCCCACCCTCTCTGCCCCCACATTCTTAACCAGTGTGAATGTTATTTATCCTCTCTCTTTTACATGTTGCCAACCCATTCACTTTTTTATTGTTAATCTTCATCACATAATGTACCTCTGCACAGTCTTCATACATGCACTTCACTTAAAATCCTTCAAAAACTTACTGTCCTAAAGTATTTAAAATTGCAAATTTCAATTTCCTCCAAAGTTAAAACAAAAAATTATCTTGGCTACAATTGTCACACACAAAATATTTATGAATGACTCAACTGTTCTGTCCCTATAGTGATGCATCTTTTGTGTTTTTACGTGAGTGTGGTTATGACGGTATCAACATTGTTGTGCCTTTCGCATCAACCTTCTTAGTTACCTAGTGATGTAATCTATTGTTTGCAATTCATATACAAGTAAACATTTCACATTACATGTATTTTACCTTTTATACAAATATTTACTCATCCTTCATTGTGGCCTACATACTTCCAAAGGCAGAGCTTTACTACCCATGTCTGGCCCAGGGCTTGGACAACTATGTATGGTAACTATTGTCATGACGGTAAATTTAAAAGAGTAGGTATTCAGTTCTTGGGAAGTCACTTCTTTAAATTCAGGATCGCGACAGTCTAAAGTATTTTCTTAGTGTATCTCAGGTTGAGTTTTTTTAGTTCACTGTTCCTGGAAGCCTGCAGAGTTGGTTGCCACTACAATGCTAGTAGATTCCTTTGCGGACAGTGTCCTGGTAGTGTGTGCTGGCCGATGGCCTTGTGTTAGGTTGTAGGTAGGTGGGGGTGTGGTGATGGATGTGTCGATGTCGCCGTGTGGTCGTGTGCTGTGGTCCTTCTGGTACCATTGGCATGTGGCGACCTTCCAAGGGCACAGACGCCTCTGTCAACACTCCCCCGCTCTCCTGTCCCACATTAACAGCTGCAGTAAGGCAGGCACGCTGGCGAGTTGTGTAGTACAGTACGTCGTTCCACTCTGGGACAGTAGGGGCGGGGGGGGCATGACGTCAAATGTCACTGACGAGTGAATGCCCTGTGTGGGACAGAGAGAGTAGATGTTACGCCATTTTGGAATGGTCACTGCTGACCAGAAGAAGACGTCGTAGCCCTGAGATGGATGAGACTTCGCTGGACAGGAACGTCAAAACCATAAGTATTCTTTCTGTTTGTTATTATTATTATCATTATTATTATTAACTATTATTAATTCCCCTAGTTTTCGTGTTCAGTTTTTGTAGTAAAAGTCGCGGAATCCATTTAGCGTGTATTTGTTGTTGGCCAGTATAATCACAGTTTACTTAATGATTCAGAATAATGCAATGACCTTGAGTTTGATTGTAATGACAGAAACCACTTTACTTTGCCGTATATTTTCTTCATGTTCACATTTGATAACATCTGTTTGTAAATTCATGCTTTAAAATCTTTTCCAAATTGTACACTTTTTACACCGTTAATTAAATATAAATTTTTGTAACATTTTATTTTAATCTTTGTAATAAACACCAATTATTTGAATTCATTATTTTATTTCAAGTATTCGATCCGTAGTCCCCTTAACATTAATTGATAGCCCCTAATTTCAGAACATGTACCTATCATGTATGTGATAGGGTTGACATACACACTACAAGGTAGGAGACGCGACCCATATGGGACATTAGTCTGTGTTCGATCCACAGTATCCCTCGCATAGCAAAAATGCCAAGCAGTATTAGCCTATTACTTAACTTCAGTAAGTTTGTTGTGCTCTACCAAACATTAGTAATTGATGTCACTAGGCTACAAGGCGGAAGTCTTGTGTTTATTGTTTTTATTTTACTTAAGGAGCTACGTACCAGTATTTATTTTTCCCACAGTTCTACTTTATGATTACAGAGTTTATTTTATGTTCATTGTTTGTCTCATGGTTCAGTCAATTACTTGTGATGTTTAGTTGCTTTCCACCTTGTAGTCTTGCATAGCTGGAATTCAGATATACACACATACCCCAGTTTTCATCAATTCAACACTTTGGTTACAGACATGTTTAACTTTCTGACGACACTTTTCACATTTTAAATTATTACTTTATTAATTTTACTATGACCCAGCTTCCCGACAAATTTATGGTGGAGGCTTGGGCATAGGCTCAGCTAGTCTCCATCTTGTACTATGCTGTGCTTAGTTATAATTTTGGTGAAATAAGTTTGGTTTAATCATGAGTAAAGTAATTCTATTTTGATTCACAGTGACATTAAGTGGCTTTATTTTTGTGAAAGAGACGCGACAATGCATCGCACAGTGTAGCTGACGCGTTCTAGCAGTGAGCGAAGTAGTTAAAACATGATTGTTTATGTGTGTGACAACAGAGTGCACCAGTGGTTCTGTTAAGACGTTGTTGGATGCGATGTGTGTCAGTAGTGAATACTGATGTTGCTTGTTTGAATGTGTAGATGTCGTGAGTGTGCGTGTTTTTATTTTTAAGGTATGTGGATAACGAATGTTCATTGTTTTAAATGTTTTGTTGTTGGCAAGGTCAATTCGTAAGAAATACATTTACGTAAGTGTTTAAAATGTAAATAGTTTTAAGTTTTATTGTAAGTGTGAGGTGTTAATTTTTTATTTTTAGTGTGTGGTAGTAGGTTTACTATTTTGCGGTGTTTTGATTTTGTCTAATGCTTCGTGGGTAAGTTCGTGAGGAAGATACGTGTTTTTGCGGCATTGAAGCTGCCGGTGTTTTTAAGGTATTTGTTGTGGAAGACGTTTACTTGTATTTTCTGGTGTTTACTTGGAGTTCATTGTGGCAGCTGTTGCATGCAAGAGGGGCATAATAGACAGCGTTGCACAGAAGGTAATGATTTAAAGAATTGTGTTTACAAGGTGTTTGTGATTTCAACAGTGTTTACGGAAGGTGCAAATAATGAGTTTTATGAGGAAATGAAGTCTGAGGAAATAGAATGACGCAGTGTTGATTTCGTATGGAGAGTTTAAGGTCTAAGTTAAAGTGGAGAAAGTTGGTCTTCATTGTTTAATGTTTGCTGTTGTAGTAGTGAGTTTATAAAGGCATAGGGCCTACTGATAATATTTGTGTTTTTTTTTTTTTAATTTGTCTTATAATTTTGTTGTGGTATTATTTTATTTATGATAAAATGGTATGTAAAGTTAAGGTAGGTTTATGTTAAAATTAGCAACAAATTTTAGTATTTTAAGGTAGGAAGAGTTCAGGCAGTAGAGTAGTAAATTAATTAAATTAATATTTTTAATGGTTGCCAGTAAAAAAACTTAAGTAATTTAAGTGAGTGGATAGTGCGCACATGAACTTCCATTATAAGTCAAGAGGTGCAGTGTTTTTATTTACTTATTTTTATTTTATTCAATTTTGATGGATTGCCATGGACAGCCAATATTTTTTTTTATTTTATGGAGTGAGTGTTGAATGGTGTTCACCAGCTAAGGAGGAGAAACCAACTTGTGGGCTGAAGAGAAGAGTAGTTAATAACCTAGAAGAAGACTGGATGTGGGAACGCGTGCATTAGGAGTGAGAAGGGTGTACTATGGTCTCCAGTCCAATGGACTCTCATTAGAAAAGTGCTCCTAGGGACATGTTAAGGTACCTACAGAAGAGAACGCAAGTGATTGTGTTTTTGTCGTGGTGGACAATTGTACAGTAAGTAAGGTAAAGTTAGGTTAAGGATTACTGTTTTGCCTGAAACTCTATTAAAAATTTTACTGTAGTTTTTTTATTGCAGATTTGATTTATCAGTTTAAGAGTTTTCTTGTTTATAGAATTTTAAGGTAATATTTTTCAGTGTCTTGAGGTGATGTTATGTTGCTTATTGAAAGTATTAGATTGTTAACAAGAGGTATTGTCGTCAGTGTTGTTTCAAAGCTTATTTTGGTCCGAGACATGCTCTGGAAACTAGTTAATGTTGAGTGCTGTTGTCAAAGTAATTTTTGGGAATTTTTGTCGGAGTTAGGTATACGCCTACTCTGGAGGGAGTTTAGGAAGTTGTGGTCGTTAAATTACTTGTTGTTTAGGGGAATGTCTGAGTGGCAGTGAGTGTATTAAGTATTAAGGAAATATTTGTTTTAGGTTATGTACTGTAAAGTAGCTGGTCTCACCAGTCCATAATGTGGAGAGATTATAATTTTTTTTTATATATATTACATACTTATTTTAACTTTAAGTTCCAATTGAAACTTAATACAGCAGATGACATGCCAAAATGCATAAAAGAGCCTCTGAGATTTTAAGGTAATTATTGAGCCGTAAATATACTTAGTGTTAAAATATGTGCAAGTTTAAAATGGTGAGATTAAAAGCCCACAGAAGGTTAGGTAGTACTGTTGCCCAGCTTGCCAACAGGGTGTCGATCTGTTGCCTGTGAGTTAAAGTGAATGTTTCGTTGTTTAAGAATTCAAGTACAACCAGTGAATGGACTTTTCCCTTAATGTCTGTAAGGGATCCCATTCTGAAGAATCAGCATATCTTAAATGTCTTTTGAGCACAAGTCAGAGCTCCTGCTATTGTAACAATTTAATGTTTTGAATGTATCAGGTTCGTGGCAGTCATTCCAGTCTATAGGGCAATAGTGATAACCATTGTTTTTGTAAGTTTGGTTGAGGTAGGTCATGTTGGGTGTCTACTTACAGCTGATTGAATTTGCTGCATTTTTTGTCTTTTGTAACTTTTTCTTAAACTTGAGTGTAATGAAGTAATGCAGGATTTCAATGTTTGTTGAGCCAATGCAATCAGTAGGGCTACCTTTCTTTCTTTTTGTTTAGCCAAGTAGACGGCTAACCCAGGTTGTTCCAGGGCAGGAAACTACGTCACTCAGTCGAGTGCAATATTTGTTTTATTATTTCCAGCCGTTTTAGATATAAGGTAAAATTTTTGTAAACAGTATATTGTTCACATTAGCTCTGTCGCTATCATTTTGTAAAGTTTTAGTTTTTTTTTAAATTAAAATAAGTATATTCTAGACTAAAGAGAGTTTCCGGGAATACTATGAACAGTGGCGCCCTCGTGTTAGCTTGTGAGCGCGACGACGGCCATTGCTCGCCCCAGTCTCTTGGTGACCGTCAAGGTGTAAGGATGTGGCGGAGAAGAGCTTGCGATAGGCTAGCCATGCTGCTAGCGTGGGTGGTAGCTCACCACGTGGGCCGAGTTAGAGCTGTATATTACACTACTATTTAATCCAGCATATTTTTAACCATCTGTACTCGTAAGGTAAAGGGCAGTGCTGTAATAGCACCGGGTGATTGTGAGGAAAGTGTGCGATGTAGTAGTTTTTTTTTTTTAGTTTCCTAAAATTATAATTAATGTGGTGAGCTAAGGTAAACTCAGTGCGCGGGCCGTAATATGGGTAAATCACAGTAATGAAGGAAACTCTCTTTCGTAATATAAATGTTTTCTTAAATGCTGGAACTGACTACCACGTGTTAAGTATGACCGCTGTAACCTATCAGCCTCGGTTGATAAAAGTTCGCAGTTTCACCACTAAGTCGATCTCTTCTCATTTTCACTATTGAACCTACCCCATAACTGAGAGTAAAGAGACATGATCTATCGATGACATGGTTGACGTAAGGAACACTTCATCGAGGACCTGAGCAGCGAGGTAAATGTGAGAGGAAGCAGCCAGAACAGATACCATCACAGTACGTTCCTAAACGGATGGTTTAAGCTTATTTACAGAGAAATAAGTATATACTACGGCCAGTGCTAGTATTTTTAATAGACTTACATTACAATTAATAATCCATTTTATCAAAGTCACTTAGTTATTTAATACATGTTTTGTTATATTTTTAAGTTTCTTAAAAATCGTTTTGTTAAATCGCTGTTTTCGGTATTCCTGAGTTAATAAAATCAGGGATTTACTTTAATGAAAAAATTTAATAACAATGTTCCATTGCAGCCCAGTGAAATACAAATTTTTTGAGAATAACAGACATTGCTTGCTTTTAACGAACTACAATAACACTCCAATAACACATTTTTTTGTTCTAAAGCATATTATATTTTATGCCTTGCCTAGTTTGCACTACTGAAAAAGTATGCTTGTTGATTAAATTGTTTGCCAGTTATGTCAATCCCGCCTAAAAATGCCACATGTGTTCTATAATTGAAATCGTCTCTTAACTTGACGAACACGCACAACCAGATTCAAGATGCAAACGAGTCGCTAATTACATTTCAGACTACCATTTTAAAACCTAGAAAGATGTGCACTGAATGCACCATGCATTCTTCATGCGCAAACTAACTATAAATACCAGCCTAAGTCTTTATCTACAGGCTCTGTGTCTAAGTATTGGATTGATGAAACTGGCACTAACTTTCCGAGAGTGGCTCTGTTCCTTACAAGAGATGGGAGAATGGTATGAGGGTTGTATCTTCCCCTGCAATGCCATTTGGGCAGTAAGTTATCTGGGTACAACTGCAAGATGCATTTCAGCAACACAACTAATTCTAACTACGTTGGCTACCAGCTGTGCTACGATACTTTTGTGTATGTGATACGGGGCACTGAATACATATTTTAGTAGCAAATCACACTCGCGCTATCACTTGTTGAAACTAATAACTTGGTAGTGATTGCAGTTGGCTAACATGTTGTCTACATGTGGACTAGTGCTAGTGACAGCAAACATCTGTTGCCTACACGTGGACTACTGCTAGCGACAGCAAACATCTACGTATCTAAACCTTTAGACATGCCGCAGAATGTTTGCATGTTTAAATATGTTTAATTAAGCTGTTGGCACCAAGATGAAGTTTATGAGTCATATAAAACAAAATATGTTGACTTCAATAGATTTTGTTTGAGGACTATTGTGTTTAAAGTTGAAAATACTTGGAACTACATTCAGTTAATTTAATGGCAACCAAACAATGAGAGACACAATCATTGTTATAGTTGTTGTACTCTTACTATAGACAGATGTAGGTAAACAAACAAGGTCAATACTATTCCCAAGTGAAAGTCAGCAAATACTCGTCACAACACACTAGTGAATTATATAACTAGCAGTTTCAACAAAATTCACACTAACCGAGCATACTTTTTTACCCATTATCTCCTTTTCAGATGTCACTAGTTTTCCATTTTCCTAGACTTTCCTTTCGCGCACTGAAAATACTGGCAAAACACAAATCCCTTATCTTAGCTGTATTAGCAGGTAATTCCTTCACAAGCAATGTCTAATCCCGTTTACACAGATAATTAAAAACATTCAGAAGGCTTATCTTTTCACCACTCTTTAGCCGTTTTTCCTGAGCATGTTTCACGATACCAGCAAATGATTCTTGACCGCAACACACTATGCTGCTTAGAACTGTCAAATAGGAATTCCAACTCATCAACACGAAAGCACGACACATTAAATTCAACAACCGTTCAAACAGACTGTCCACTTCTCATGCCGCACGTGTAGGTTACAGATGACTGACCAAATGTGTTATAAAGCAGTGTGGAAAATGATATGCTTAAGAACATAGTATATACCTTGTAGTAAAAGGATGTATGTCACGGAGATAGAAAAGCCATTCCTTAATTAAAAATAGACAAGCAATGATTAACTCTTATAAAAAGAAATACTTTCAAATACTTAATGACACAGTGTATGTAGGACAACCAATAACAAATGAATAACCCACATGTATTTGAGTGTATAGTGTGAAAAGTGATGCACTAACATGTAGCAATTATTTTCAAATGTTTATTATTTAATTCTAATTTCATCTGGAACAGCCTCCAGGTTTTGATAGTTTAACTAGTGCATCATGAAAACTCTAAACACTAACCTTCATCCATTTCTGCATCTTGAATAGTATTTTGCTCCTGGATTGGCTCTCCATTCATTTGATTGTCTACGTTACTTGCCAGCTCCGAAGATTCAACTACAAAAAAACAACAATAACAATCATATCAAAAACATTAGACCGCAGTAGATTATAGTATTGCATTACTTACGTCAAGTATTTCTTGAACAGATGCAACACAGCCTACAAATAATAATAATAATAATAATAAAGTGTCGGCCATGTCAGTTAAGGGAAGGGATTAACTTCACACTCGGATTTTTTTTTTAATTTAATATACAATAAAATTCAAGACAATGTGGAACACAGTTTTCTATAAAAATTAAAATAAAATTCCTTGATAAAGGCTATCAAAAACTGTGGCTTGGGTGCCTATTCACTATTTATATTTTCTGCAAGACTTCTGATCAACGTCTTGAATGGTTCAAGATGATACGTGCATGTTTTATCAATTGAAATATATATATATACATATATATGTAAACACAATATGGGTCACTTTACCATTGCCGTGTAAACAGCATACACCTGTAAAACAATCTAGTTCATTCATTGGACATATAACTTTATAATACAAATGTTAAAATTTGTACAACATAAGATTATAACAAAAATAATGTGACACACAATAACAAGTTATATCTATGATTAAACAATAGTCTGAATTAAGGATAAAGTCTGTGGTAGATAAAGACTGTATAGAACTGGGATCCATATCACACAGTCAAACAACATGACCATGTTTAGTGTGAAGCATGAACTTCGATACAGCAATATGTGTTGCACAGTTACATATACCATTATCACAAGGTGAAGTATTGACACAGTGAAACAACATGACATTGTTTAGTGTGAAGCATGAACATCGCTACAGCAATATGTGTTGCACAGTTACATATACCATTATCACAAGATGAAGTATTGACACAGTGAAACAACATGACACTTTTTTGTGTGAAGCATGAACTTCGCTACAGCAATATGTGTTGCACAGTTACTTATACCAGTATCACAAGGTGAAGTTTTAAAATAGTGAAACAACAAGACATTGTTTAGTGTGAAGCATGAACATCGCTACAGCAATATGTGTTGCACAGTTACATATACCATTATCACAAGGTGAAGTATTGACACAGTGAAACAACATGACATTGTTTAGTGTGAAGCATGAACTTCGCTACAGTAATATGTGTTGCACAGTTACTTATACCAGTATCACAAGGCGAAGTTTTAAAATAGTGAAACAACAAGACATTGTTTAGTGTGAAGCATGAACATCGCTACAGCAATATGTGTTGCACAGTTACATATACCATTATCACAAGGTGAAGTATTGACACAGCGAAACAACATGACATTGTTTAGTGTGAAGCATGAACTTCGATACAGCAATATGTGTTGCACAGTTACTTATACCATTATCACAAGGTGAAGTATTAACACAGTGAAACAACATGACATTGTTTAGAGTGAAGCATGAACTTCGATACAGCAATATGTGTTGCACAGTTACATATACCATTATCACAAGGTGAAGTATTGACACAGTGAAACAACATGACATTGTTTAGTGTGAAGCATGAACTTCGCTACAGTAATATGTGTTGCACAGTTACTAATACCATTATCACAAGGTGAAGTATTGACACAGTGAAACAACATGACATTGTTTAGTGTGAAGCATGAACTTCGCTACAGCAATATGTGTTGCACAGTTACTTATACCAGTATCACAAGGAGAAGTTTTAAAATAGTGAAACAACAAGACATTGTTTAGTGTGAAGCATGAACATCGCTACAGCAATATGTGTTGCACAGTTACATATACCATTATCACAAGGTGAAGTACTGACACAGTGAAACAACATGACATTGTTTAGTGTGAAGCATGAACTTCGATACAGCAATATGTGTTGCATAGTTACATATACCATTATCACAAGGTGAAGTATTGACACAGTGAAACAACATGACATTGTTTAGTGTGAAGCATGAACATCGCTACAGCAATATGTGTTGCACAGTTACATATACCATTATCACAAGGTGAAGTATTGACACAGTGAAACAACATGACATTGTTTAGTGTGAAGCATGAACTTTGCCACGGTTTGTTTTAGGCGTGTTTCAGGACGTCAGTATCGATGATTGGCGGTGGAGTACTTGTGGGAACGAGACGACGGACTGTCATCTGTGAAGAGTGGGGGCTGGGCCTGCCCCCTTCCTCTCTCGTTTGTTTCCTTGCTGTCCTTTCTTAGTCCTGTTATCCTGTTGTGGCCACGTAGAGGTAGTGTGTGACGGGAACTTTGATTGTGGGCTCGTGGTCTTGGGTTTGGTAAGGACTTGTGTGATCGTTGTGTTAGTGTTTGTTAGTGTTACGTGTAGTAGAGTGGTGTTGTTTGTCTTTGCCAGCTGGTAGTGTTGCGTGTGTGTGTATACTGCCGGTTGTGACGTCTAAGTGTTATAGCATTAAGTGTACTCGGCCGAGTTATTACCTATTACCTGTATTATCACCGCCAGTTTGAACGTTTATCGCCGATTGCTATCATTTAGAGTGTTTTTGCGCTGTATCATGTGTAATATTGAACAAACAAAGAAGGTATATTTATATTTAAATAGAGTTGTTACGCTTGTGTACTTTTATGTATTTATTTGGAGAATTTTTAATGATGTAGTTACTTGGTATGAAAATATGAGTATTAGGGATGTCACTATATTATACCTGATGTATAAAGGGTTTTGTTGTTATTTTTAATTGGAATTTTTTTTTGTCTCTAATCTTGACCGGCTTTTGGTGCTTTTCAGGGAATGTTTTCGGGGATTGTCTTTCAATTTGTTTTTCTCCTTTTGCATGTGCTCCCGTCTAGGGTCGCCGTCAGGGCTGTTCCGCCTTCCTATCCTAAAGCGGCACGAGCGTGGGAGCTTTCCTGATGCGAGCGGGGAGCCAAGTGTGGACCTATTTCCGGCGAGGACATCTTGAGTCCTACGACGTACTGGTTCTGGCCTTCATCCTAAGGGTGACGACTGTCGCATATGGACCCCCCTTCCGCCTCCAGGTGTGGAAGATTTCGCCCATTCTGTAGAAGGAGTAAGGAGGGGGGAGTTGAACTAGGAGTAACACACTCCTTGTCTGAAATGTATTATTACGGCCAGCGACTTGTGAATGCAGTGATAACCAAGAAGTGTGTGGTTAAATGAGACCTGTGGTGTCTCGTCCGACGTCTGTGACTCTTCTCCGTCCCGCTTCGACGTGTTCGGCCGGTCTCGGCAATCTTCGGCTCCGCTCGTGTCCTCCCTTCCCTTGCCCCTCCCCCTACTTCCTCGACCTCAGCTCTGCCGGCCGCTCTGGGCGACGAGCCAGTCAGTCTCTTCCCGGT